>KE157494.1:0-30024 GCA_000411055.1 Leavenworthia alabamica
ATATATAATATTAGGTATAATAACAATGTGTTTACGAAACTATATATTAGATATAATCAAATATATAATATATACATTATTAAGTATAATTTGAGAAATACACAAATATCATATGATTGAAATACATTATAAAACTCAATGGTTGAATTAATAACAATATATACACAATAATAATTATACAAGAACACAATATACATAATATTAATTTTGAAATATTTTTTAGATTTCCCTAAAATAATATTTGGCAATAAAAATATTATTTTAAAATCAGATTACGTAGTATTAATAAAAAAAATTATGCTAATAAAATATTATCTACATATATTACTCAAGAATATTCTTTACATAATAACAATATTTTAACAATTTTATATATCCCAATTTTTACGATATATATATTAAGTATTTAATTACGATTTTATATATTTTAATTCAAAAATCTCTAATTTATCTCAAACAGTACTAACAATATACTAACAATATCGCAACAACAATATATCGCCTAACATTTTGGAGCCGTTTTAACACTAGCCGACCTCGATTATATGATTAAGCACTTAGACTTTAAATTAAATTCTCTAATTTTTCTAGCAAATCTAAATAAAAAATACTCATTTTCACCTATAAATATAACCTTAAATATTCCAAACATACTACAACCAAACACTCTTCTTTTACCATATTTTCATAACAAAATATAAATATTTTCTCAAAAAATAAATATACCAAACAATCTTACGTACCTTAAAATATAAAACTTTTAAGTCAAGTTGGCGTGTTCAAGTTAAAATCTTCTATGCCTAGAAATATTACACAAAACAATCTGGTGAAACTCTTGAATTAGTTCTAGCATATGATAAGATAAAATATTTTTCATTTTATAAATTTAATATTTTTGAAAAATAATTTTTTATAATATATTTATTTAATTAAAGTTTTATCTATATATTTTTAGGGTGACAAAATACATATTTCTATAAAAAAATCGTTAGTCACCAAATTTAAAAACAAAATCACGAAAGGTGAATGGAGACCAAACTCGACCGCAACTTATTTGTTTCTACTTCTCCATGCTATTTTTCATTAATCATATAATATTTCTCCGCGCTCCNTGACAAAATACATATTTCTATAAAAAAATCGTTAGTCACCAAATTTAAAAACAAAATCACGAAAGGTGAATGGAGACCAAACTCGACCGCAACTTATTTGTTTCTACTTCTCCATGCTATTTTTCATTAATCATATAATATTTCTCCGCGCTCCGGGATGCGGGTCGAAACCTAGTTAGTATTATATATTCTTAGTGATTTTTAATTTAACATTTATTTTATCCGTTAGTCATTCAGTCAGAAATTTACCGCAAACACTCCAATTTTTTAATTGTTAAACGAGTCATTTAAACCACTTTATAACGTTTAAAATCGCAAACATCCTTACACAAAATTTCACAATCTCAAACGCACTTATTACGTTTAAACCAGTCAAAGTCAAACCCTTAATAATGTTGTTTTACCTTCTTTTTATTGTATAGTATGGACTAGGGAGTAGGGTTATTATGACTTTTGTCTCTCCTTTTTATTTTTGGTATTTCCTTTGCAATAAGTTTGAGTGCGGACCACAATCAATCTTTCTTACTTTTTTTAGTAATAACAATTTTTCTTATTAATACTATTATTGTAGAAAATGAAAAAATTTATCAATTTGTAAACAATATTAAAGCAAATATAAAAATATACAAAAATCTTGTTTTATATATCAGAATATCACCATAAAATATCATGAAACTATTACAAGCCTTAATAAAAAGAGGTATAAAAAATGTAAACCTTTCATAAAACCAAAATGATTATTTAAACAATCATATATAAATAGTGTAAGAATAAAGTAAGAACTATATATCTGTTAGAAAAATTTATCGAAATATTGATCAAGAAGTTTTGCAACTATAATTCTATAAGCAGTTTCAGTAGGATGAAAACTATCCCAAAACACATAATCAGATCTCACCGGACACACTGTAGCTGTATAGTTATTACATAGTGCAGTAACTTCTATGAGTCCTGTTCCACAACATCCTTTATTGCCTTCTTTAAACCCTAAATATCCATTAAACATATATATTTTTATTATTACCTATAATTTTCTTGGTTAGCTATTTAAAGACAAAAACACAAAATGAGTAATTACCATATTGGTGAGCGTTTAATATGATGTCAAGAAGAGGATCATAGATGTCAATATATAATAACCTTGCGTCTGGTAGATTTGGTGACAAGTCATCAATATTTGCAGAGAGCTTAGTATTGAAAAGTTGTGATGCTTCATTAAACCTAGCAACACAGTTTCTTTCGGGTCCTCCAGCTACAGTTCTTTGTGATGGCACACAGCCTATTGGTGGTGCACCAAATAGTAGTATTCTTCTTGCTCCATATCCATATAGTGACTAACAAGTAACAACACGACATGATCAATAAATAGAGCAATCTTTTTCATAACATTTATTGTTGTATAATTATTAAAGTTACCAGGGCAAAAGAACGAGCATTATCAGCCATAAGAGCCGTGAAAGAGTCGACGGTGTATTTGAACCGAACCGGAGGTAGAGAAAAGAAGTCATTGGCTATATCATTACTACCACATATAACAACGAATAAGCTATTCTCAAGTATGAACTTTGTTCTCTCTTCTCCAACCATAACCTTTAATTTCTCTATATATTCTTCAAAATATTTTAATTGTTGTTCTAATGATATTCCTGCCTTTAATAATTTAAAAAAAAATAAAGTTATTTTTAAAGTTTTATTATATAAAATTAAAATCATAAAGATTTGAGATTAAGTACCGCTATTTTGGTTGTCAAAGGGACATAACCAGCACCACCAGAAGCAAATGTTACACCGGTTAAGAGATCTTCTGGTTTTAAATTTGGATCTTTATATGCTGGTATACTTGGTTTAATTCCAAATTCTTCCGCTGTAAAAAAAAACAAATATTATTCTTAAAACATATATATAGACTTTAAATTACATGTTTAAACTTGTTTAGACTTTAGTTTATATACATAATTTTAGATTAAGGAAATAAAATTTTCTACGTGTTACGAATCACTACTCAGCGAGTTCCCTAATACTATATAATATATATAATATATGGTAGTGTTATATTAATTATATCAAGACTAAGTTTTGGTAAAATTATTTATCGAATAAAATAAAAGAAACAAACCTAGAATATCAGTAGGTATTTTGCCATTACAGAATCTTCCAGTAGCAACTCCGCCGTCAAAATCAATGCCGTATGGAGGATAATCACATCTAGCCTCCGTTATCATATCATCATTATTTCCGGCATCGACGATTGAATCTCCGAACACTATTATCGCCGGAACTATTGTATTTTCCGGGAATTTCACTAAAGCATTTGTAGTTGTCTTAGACAACACGAAAACAATAACACACCAAAATAATATTGATGACGAAGAGGGAAATAAATAAGAAATGATGTGATGATACAAAGAACGACGTCGTTCCATGATTGCTAAAGAGGTTTTATGTAAAAAGAAAGCAAAAACAAATCTTGCTTCTTTGAAAGATTGGAACGGTGGATATATATATAGAAAAGTCCTCTTCTCTCGCTTGTTATGTAGATATTTATATATTTATGTATGTCTGCGTAATGCGTTTGGTTTGGTTGATGTCATTAATTGAAGACACTGACATATATATGTTTTGTAATTTGTGTTATCCTAATAACTAAGTATGGTTTATGGTTAGAATACCACTGTCTCTTATTATATGTTATTAACAAAAGTATTTTCAATATGAACTTACAATTTAAAATTTTCAATATGATTTAGAGCATAATTTTTTATATATATATATAAATTTATGCATTAAATTTAAAAAACTTCGTATGAGATTTCGGGCATAAAATCAGACATAGGTTTAGTGGAACGTATATGTGTTCACTCACAATTTTTTCTTCTTTTTAAAATCCAAAATTAATATTAAAATGGCTAATAATATGTTTAGATAATGTTCAGACTTCAGAATTAAATTTCCACAACATATTTAGACCACAACTATAAAAACTAAACAGATGTCGTAATCTTTCTAAAAATAGGTTAATAAATTTGACTGCATGCTTCATGGAAAGTATCGCCCAGTCTTTATTTATAGTAAAAAGGATAAAATTTAAAATTTCCTAAAATATAGTGTTATTAGTATCCTCAAAATAGAAGTCGCATATCTTTTATTTTTCTTGGTAACAAAAAAAGTAAGCATATCTAAATTCACGTAATGACTATTTATATCACTTTCGTAGGAGAGTGAAACTGAGAAAGCCTAATGCTGTAACTTTTTTCACCACCGTAAAAAAAAATCGAGGTTAGATTCTTACAATACATATGATTTACTTCTATATTATACACCTTTCCCAACGTTTAATATCAAATAGAGCTCATATATTATCATAGTAGATGTAACAGAATAATTATTTTTCTTATATGTTATCTTTATAGTATTACAACTCTTGATGATGTTTTAAATGTTACTAGTATCGTATAAATTAATATTTTAAGTATTAAGTTGTATATTATTCTTATATATGTAGTAGTATCAATTATTTAAAAAAAAATTGTCGAGGTCAGAACGTGGCTGCGCTCTATCACATTCTATCAATGTCTTCTTGAAAATAGGTAATAATATCTTTGTATTAAATGAGACAGGACCCATAACCATAAGGCACAATTTGTTCACAGTTGAGCAGTAGTAAATGCAAATTAAAATCTTTTTAAAATCATGAAATTAATACTTTCCAAAATTTTAGTGAACGAAGATGTAACAAATTTCACATATATTATATATATATATATATATATATCTTTCATCAAAAATAGCTAGAGATAAAGACTAAAATTTAATAAAAGTTTTGGTGATAGCAATAGTTACTAGTTTGGTCGTCTGAATCTGTATAACGTGAAGGGTCCTATCTTTTTTAAATCATATTTAATTTTGGCGACTAGCACTCACAAAGTTGGTTAGAGGATTTAGTTGATCTTTTATTTTCATTATCATATCATGAGAGTTACATTAAGCTATGATTGGTAAAATTGGAGAGTAACTTGGCGACAGAAAATTTTAGCTGGATTCACAAAAAATAGAGTAAAATCTTTTTATTTTTGTTGATTCTAGTTAGAACTGTCAATTTGTTTCATTATTCGTGGATCTTATAGGTTTTAACCCGCTACAGGCGGGTGCGGATCAAAAAAATTGTAAAATTAAATTAGTGGATGCGGGTGCAGTTTGAGATATATTAAAACGGGACGGATGCAAGTCAAATTGTTTATAAAAGCGGATATATGGATACCCGCAATTATGTATCGTTTTGAAATTTTATCAATTAAATGCTTGTTGTTTTTAATAAATATGTGTTGTTTTACAAAAATTTGTATGTTATTTTTAGAAATTAAAAAAAAATTATATTTTATCTTATTTTGCAGGTTAAGCGGGTTATCCGCCAACCCGTTTGATTCACGCGAGGCGGATGCGAATATCAAATTTGAAATTTGTGGGACATGTGGATTGATGATTTGCGGGTAAATTTTTTTTAAAACCCGCAGCGGAATAGATTAGATGGGGCGAATTCGACTCGTTTGACAGGGCTAATTCTAATGTAAATGTTTCAGCTACATTGAAATGGCTATAAAATATCATCTAAAATGTGGATCTTAATAACTTTTTGTTACTTAAAAAATTATCCAATCAGTTTCATCCAGTTGAACGTGTATAAATATCAATACCAAAGTTAAGTGATGTAACATGTCTCTTTTTTTGTAGTGTGTGAGTAGTTCTACTACCACATCGAATAGTCTTAATCCGAAGCAAAAATGGGATTGGACTATCGTCGTCTAAATCGGGTAAAGAGAGTACTAAATGATACACTGATCATATGATCTGATACTCTATAGTCTTATATGATACTATATATATCCATGAACTAATGCACATGTAACATTTCACATACACACTAAACTATACACCCGCGACAAATAATTTATTGGGTTTAACGTGGCTTTGTGTTTTATTTTCAAGTCTTTTTTGAGTTTTTATTTATTCGACAACTACCCTTACTCATTCATATTTTGACATGTAATATTTTTGTCATAAGTATACAGAATTATATTTTATAATCAAGTTATCAATAGTCATCAATAATCACGTTGGTATTTATTTCATAACCACACACAAGGGGTTAGACAATGCTATATTTAAAGCATGTTGTAATGAAATAAAAGTTATAATTGTTTGAAATAGTTGGAATAGTTTTATTCTAAAAATTGTTTACGACTTTTGTGATTAGGGACAATTGCAGTTGGTTATATTTTTAATATGTCATATTAATAAAATATATTTTTAAATCTTTTTATATGTCATGTGTGTAGTTCATGTTTAACCTTGAACGTTCTATCCACTTTTCTAACCAGCTTATTAACTTCATAGACTTTGATGGATCTGAAAAAAGCAGTGAACCTCTCTTCGAGAAATTCTGAGGTTCTTGAATGGCTATCAATATCACAGTTTAAGATGACCATTTTTGAGTGCAAAGATTTCGAAGTTTGATATAATTCATATGTGATTTTACTCGTATGTGACATATTTGAAGTTATTAATTTCGACATTTTTCTAAACTTTTAAAGTATGGTGAACTATCTTTTCTTTTTATGTTTGCGTGTCTAATCGTTTTAACCACTTTACTTGTTCCGGTAGAGTTTGTATTTATGTATCAGTTTATGCTTAATGAAATGTAAGTCACTTTTATCTTTATTTAATATAACACTATTAAATTATTACGAAATACAATCTAAATAGTTTTAGTTTTAAATTAAAAATAAATTGTAAAATTTGTGTTAAATTTTATATTTCCAATATAAAATGATATTTTTTCAAAAACAAAAAATAAACCATAGAATAAACTCTTTTAAAAAACAGGGGAGTATTATTTTATCTAATTTGTGAATTTCTAGTTTCCAAACGTATGAAAATCCGAAAATGTAATACTGAAAAATCAAATATTATGTTCTTGCAAATATTTATAGTTTAATTCATCTATATATACGCATTGTTAAGACACGTACACATAGACAAATACACAAGTGGCTAGCAAGTCAAAAAATACAATCCCACCTTCGTCAAACACGAGGTCGTTTACGCCAAACCTTACATTGGTCTGATTCATCTTCTTCAATATTAACTATCTTCTTTTGTTTTGTTGATAAATCAACTCCATTATCTCCAGTATAAGAATGAGTTTCTTCTAGATATATAATCTTCTCCTTACCCTTCTCCTTCTCCTTCTTACTCGATTTTGACGCTTCCGCAATCATATCAGCAAGTTCGCTAAAGCGACACGTCTTTGTTCTCGGTTGTGCCAACTTTTTATAGTGTGCAACTTTTTCTTCAGCCTTTTTCAATTTATTTTCCATCTGTTCAATCTTTTTATTTTTTTCCTCAATAAATTTCTCTTTAAATTCTTTCATATTCTTATTTAGTTTTTCAGACGACCGAGTTTGCTGTTCTGCTATCATTTTCCAATAGTTAATTTTTGATTCTGCTTTTCTCCAATTCTTTTCAAAATCTTTACACTTAATCTTCTCTTCTTCAAGTTCGACAGTTTTCTTATCAGCCATCTTTTTCCAGTACTCTGTTTCTGCTTTCGCTGTAAGCATACTTTCTAACACATCATGACGCTGCCTTTTCTCTTCTTGAAGATCTTTATCTTTTGATTTTATACTTTCCTGGAGAATCTTGAGTTGCCTTTGAAACTCACTCGTCATTTGTCCCTGCACAACATCTCTTAATTATTAACAAAAGTTTTAAGAGAAAATGAAGATATCAAGAACTGACCAAGTTCCGGAAAACGTTACTGGTGTCATCATTGTGCTGCTCACTTGGAGGACCCAAGCCTAGGGATAGTGTCGGTTCTTGAGAATCTCCATTGATTGAAGGAACATTCAAAGTAAAATTCTCTTGAACACCTTGCATAATCGGTTCTCTGTATCAACAGAATATATTTATGCAAGGTGATATGGAGATCTGGGAGCGCGAAGATACTGAGTTGTAAGTGTGTTAAATTTATAGGCGCGAACGTTGTGGTACGAACGCGTTTGTAAGAAACAGTTACAAAAATATGAATCGTTAACTACAAACAAAAAAACATAATCGTTTCAAGAAATAGGCTTTTTTTCTTCTTCTTGAACAGTTGGGCTTTTCGGCGAAATATGGGCCCGTTATTTTAGCTTTGATATGTACAAAGGGTATTTGTGGGAACGAAAAACTTGTAAGCTATCTCGGAGACTCGGACCGAGCCTGGTAGCCTAACTAAATTACTAATATACCCTTTTATGAGGATAGTTGACGATTAGGGTTTTTTATAATTGGAATTTACGAAAAAGCCCTCTAGATGACCGACTTTTGCGAGTCGGNTGACTCATTCTAATTAGCGAAATTTTTAGGGTTTATCTCCGTACCTTTTGTTGCGAAATCGATTTAAAGTCTATACAGATTTATCTCGATATACGTGTTGTTAGGTGGTCGAATCTAAAGTCAGGCTTGGGTTATATAGTTTAGGATCTCGATTACATCTTCCCTCTTTTACCTAAAACCCTAGATTCGATTTTGAGAATATGTCAAGAGTTTTCACTGGCCGACCGGTAGTGATTGCAAGGAACCAGACGAGCCGTCAGAACTTGGTCAAATCGACTAAGGTTCGTTGAGAGAGACAAATCTGGTTTCTTGCTTAAGTTTTTTTTTTTTTTGATTGAAATTTATGATTTCTCTAAACCTAATCTTAGATTTTAAAGAACCAATTATATACAAAATTAATGAAAATCTGGATAGGTTAATTGGTATTATTAACTATTAATATTATTCATGTAACTATTAAGTTGTACATAAGGTTTTTTAGTCTCGTTACTGGTCTAGTGTTCTGTAAGAAGTTGAGTCTAAACCCTTTATTGTAATGAATTAAAGCTCGGAAGAATCACAGTTGATACGAAAAAGGCGCATCGGATAGAGAAGAAGGAAACTAATAAGGAGAACAAAAAACATAAGAATGAAACAAAGGTGGATAAATCTCATAAACACCCGTCAAAGAAAGTTTCAAATGTTCTTAATCACAAGAAACAGTTTCTTCCTTCCAAGAAAGTCTCGGTTAATGAGTCTGCCCAACTTGAAAAAAGTGGTTTGACTGAAGAGGTTGATGAGCTTAAGAACAATCTTAGATATTTGTCTGATGGAAGCAAGAACAATAAAAAAAGGAAAAGAGAAAACTCTCCTCCTCCTGTTGATAGTCTCGTTAAAGGTTTGTAATCTAAGAAGATGATTTGAGTTCAGTTTGTTGAAATACTCACATGTTTGTTTTATACATATAGGTGTAGCTGTACGTGTAAATGGTAATCCTCTACGGATTCGAGTGATCTTTAAAAAACCAAAAGTGGATGATGTTCCCGCCCTGCCTCATGATGATCCTGTTTGCTCCACTTCAGTTGCAAAGTCTCTCAATCATCTAGAAGTCGTAACAAGTTTGAAAACATCTGAGCCTGAAGTGTCTCTCCCGTCAACATCTGCAGCTGCAATAGCTGAATCAACGAACGTAAAGAAACACAAGTCAAGTGAAGAAGCTGAATACACTGCATTGTTTGATGATTGCACTCCTCCTTCCCTCTGTTTTACTGATGGTGATGATAACGAAGAGTGGCTATTTGGGAACAAGACGCAAAAACTGCTTCATCCCAAAGCCCTAGTGAAGACTGATGAAGTCATGAACATGAGACTTGGAGATTCATCGTGGCCTAGAAGTTGCGATTTATTCTTTACCATATACAGTCCCGTTTTAATTTTCCATTTTTTCATTAGCCTATAGCTTGTACAGTTTAACGAGAATACTAATCTAACCCAATTTTGATCAATCTATAGTCCGCTTTGTGTAAGATCTGTATACGAGTTTTTGCTATATTTTGATGGATAATTCACTTCATTGTGAAAATTGATTAGATGTCGTGTCATCTTTCTATGTGACAAATGTTATTACATGTGTTGAGGCGTCTTCTATGATCAAGTCTCTTTCATGTGTTGGTGAATCTGTGAATATTTTTTGGTTGAGAACATGTAATTACGGAAAAAAATCATTTAAAAATTTATCAATTGGGAATTTTTGATTAAAAAAAAGACGAGGGATAATCTAAAAAGTCTATTAGTCGTGCGACCTACTGGAAAAAAAAACTGCTGACAGAGAAGGATGAGGTCGCTCGCCGGAGTAGAAGATGAGGATAAGTGGCTGGCGGAAGGAATCGCCGGAATCCAGCATAACGCTTTCTTTATGCATCGGGCTTTGGTCCGTATTTCATATTTTTCTCCGACGAGTTTTTAATCTTTTTGATCTAATTGAGTTTTTCTGTTCGTCTCTTAGGACGCGAATAATCTAAGAGAAGTTCTCAAATACTCCGTTCTAATGCTTTCGGAGCTCCGCACATCCAAGCTCTCTCCGCAGAAATATTACGATCTCTGTAAATTCTATCGCCAGAAGTTTTGAATCTCTCGATTTCGTGCTGGTTTGACTAATTTTAATGGATTTGGCTTTAATTATAGATATGCGAGCTTTTGATGAACTGAGACAGCTGGAGATCTTCTTTAAGGATGAGAGCAGACATGGATTACCTGTGGTGGATTTGTACGAGCTTGTTCAACATGCCGGCAACGTATTGCCCAGGACGTAAGTGTAGATGATTTCAATTTGTTGAGCTAGTTTCTATATCTCTAGGATCTGATTTGAATCTAAGCTAGATTGGACTACAGTTATGTGATTTAGATTCGTAAATGGCGATCTTCTATTACAGTTATATGATGTTTCTCTTGTGCTGCATTGACTCGTCTTTGCTGAATGATTTATCAGGTATCTGCTATGTACGGTAGGGTCTGTTTATATCAAAAGCAAGCAGGCTCCTTCAAAGGATGTTCTTAAGGATCTTGTGGAAATGTGTCGAGCTGTTCAACATCCCATTCGTGGGCTCTTTTTGAGGAGTTATCTTGCTCAAGTGAGTAGGGATAAGTTACCTGAGATTGGCTCAGACTACCAAGGGTGGGTTGTAACTTTGTTTTCTTGCTATTTTGTTCAGAGACTGATATTTGGGTACTTAGCTGTTTGTTTACTCTCTTTGCGACCTTCCTGTAGAGATGCAAATACTGTGATGGATGCGGTGGAATTTGTGCTACAAAATTTCACAGAGATGAATAAGCTCTGGGTTCGAATCCAGAATCAGGTGAATTTTCTATCTGTAAAGAGTTGATAGTATTTAGATACGTATAGCACCTCTGCACTTGCATGCCTCTGACTGAAGCATAAATGAACGATGAAGAGCATGCTTTTGGTCATGCAGGTTGTGTGGTACTTGTGAATCATTGATATTGGTGAACCTGAGCTGAGGTATTCCTTGGACTGCAGGGACCTGGAACAGTTCGAGAAAAGCAGGAGAAAGAGAGGAATGAACTTCGTGATCTTGTACTATCAATACCACTACTGGACTGAATACCCTAAATATCATGTCGCTGCCCAATAAGTTGTATCTAATGTTTCCTTCTCAGGTTGGAAAAAATCTGCATGTTCTAGGACAGATAGAAGGTGTTGACCTTGAGATGTACAAAGACACTGTTCTTCCTAGGGTCTTAGAGCAGGTTTAGCAGCTTATTTTTGCATCTATCACCAGCTTCCATTTGTAATGGATGTGACTTTAGTTGCTGTATAAATCTATTAAATCTTGAACCCTTCAACAGGTTGTGAACTGTAAAGATAAGCTGGCGCAGTATTATCTGATGGAGTGCATAATTCAAGTCTTTCCTGATGAGTACCATTTGCAGACACTAGATACCTTATTGACTGCTTGTACCCAACTGATGGTGGGTAGGCTAACAATTGAGATTTTTTCTCTTCCCTACTCCTCAATGCAATTCGACGATTATATATAATGGTCTGTTTGGTGCTTTTTGTTCTACTTTTCCTTTGTTACCGTTCACTATTCTGGTTGTTTGCTAGTATTGGGGTTTTGTTTACTTTCTTGGTCACTAGGGCTTTGGTTCACTAATTTTTTTTTTGAGGGAGGTCCCTGATCTCTTACAATTTGATTGAAATTACAAAACTCTGAGGAGGGAATCCTCAACTAACTGAGTTTTTGTTTTTAGTTCATGCTCTGCACTTTTGTAACTTGAGATCTTGACCTTTTCCCTTCGTATCTGACATTAAGAAATAATTTCTCAGCCAACTGTTGACACAAAGATAGTGTTAACTCAACTGATGGACCGGTTGTCAAACTACGCTGCCTCAAGTCTAGATGTAAGTGTCTACTGAGCCGTCTTCGTCCTTATTTTTGGTTTAATGTTGCTTAGAGGCCTTTCTTATTATATTCCTGGGCAGGTGTTACACGAATTTTTGCAAGTGGAAGCTTTTGCTAAATTGAGCAATGCAATAGGAAAGGTTGGCTCATTAAACGAAAAATCTCTTAGATATTCCGTTTTGCTGTTAGATATTCTTGAACATAATGGCCGTTAGAATAGTCCTACGTAGTTCTCCAGTACCATGAGAAGTAGTTAGCTTGATTGTAGTTTGTCATTCTATTTTCCAAATTTTGGTTTTCTCTTAACTTTTTTATTAGGTATTTGTCTAATCAGTTTCTTCTGTGACATTTGATGGAAAGTAATGCAACTGTAGTCTGAAAATATGTGTCCTCAGATAGTTTGATTTGAGAGTTCATTATTAAAAGACGAACATATGCAAACATACGCAGAACTTAAAAATAAAATAAAAACATTAAGAAATCAAGCTATCAAAATGCGGGATTGCATCGAGTTTAGCCTAATCTTAAACGGTATTTTCCCTAATCTTATATTGGAATTATGTAAGGTCAATAGATTCTATGCTTCGAGTCCTTAATTTTTCCAGCGACCTGCATATTTTGCATTATTTTCTGTAGATACATTTATCTTACATATGGACTTGGTATGGGTCGCAGGTGATAGATACACAGCTTGAGATGCCTATTGTTGGAGCTATGACTCTGTTTGTCTCTCTTCTAACTTTTACACTCCGAGTTCATCCAGATCGGCTTGACTATGTGGATCAAATATTGGTATGGTTTTCTTATGTGACCATGTTTTCTAATTTTGTGCTGTACTAATATTGTCTCTTTTATCTACACTATATAATCTTAGTACAGAATTAGATTGCTTTTGCTGCTAATGGTGTATGATGCATCAATTAAGTTTAATGTTAGCTGACTGGTGTAGCACTGGTGCTAAACAAATTTTTGATCTACGAACCTTGTAGGGCGCATGTGTAGTCAAGCTTTCTAGTGTGCCCAAACTGGAGGATGCCCGTGCAATGAAACAAGTTGTTGCACTTCTGAGTGCTCCTTTAGAAAAATACAACGACATAGTTACAGCTCTTACACTGTCAAATTATCCACGTGTCATGGATCATCTAGATGATGGAACAAATAAAGTGATGGCTATGCTTATTATCCAAAGTATAATGAAAAATGATTCGTGTATTTCAACTGCTGATAAGGTATGCTTACCACCCTCTTTATTTACAGGGTAAATACTTTTACTGTAATAATATGCCAATTTGTGTTCACTAGGTGGAGGTGCTGTTTGAATTGATAAAAGGGCTTATTAAAGATTTGGATGGAACCAACACGGAGGAGGTGCTGCCACTTTTTTCCTTATTTTTCTGTACGATATGCTCTGAGCAACTCCTATCAGCTCTAATCTAACATCTTGGTCATGGATTTTCTGTGTTTGCCTTTAGCTGGACGAGGAAGATTTTCAGGAGGAACAAAATTCTGTTGCCCGACTCATACATATGCTTGATAATGAAGAACCAGAGGAGATGCTTAAGGTGAAGCGTCACACAAATTTTTAATTTTGGTTCAATAGTTATATTTATTTCGTTTCAAGACCTACTGTCTTCGCATAGTTTTAACTGATACGTATGGGATGATTATGTTCTACATGTTTTAATTCCTTGGAACTGTACATCTTCCTCTGTTGCTCCACCACTCCCCTGCCTGCATCTATACTAAATTAACCTGCCTGTTTCTAGTCCATTGGTGTTCTTTTACAGAACTCAAATAGATGGGCTATAAGGCCATGTTTATTTTTACATCATTTTCCATATATTGTGAGCAAATGAATTGCTTATCTGAGTACACTTACTGATATGCAGATTATATGTGTTGTGAGAAAGCATCTTATGACTGGAGGACCACGACGTCTGCCTTTTACCGTTTCTCCACTAGTGTTTTCTGCACTCAGGGTATAACTTTCCACTAAAACGTGTTTGTATGCGTTTATCCAGTTGTGTACCAAGACAAGTGGTTGACTTTAAGAGGTGAATGTTTCTGCCACAGTTGGTCAGACAGCTAGATTCCCAGGTTGTAGATATAGCTCGAGAAGATGTCCCAGCAACCCCGAGGGCAGTTTTTCGGGTTCTTAACCAGGTTCTGTGAGCTTCTTCTCTTTTTACCTCTCCTAGCTGCACTATTGAAAAAATATTTCGTTATTGCACATCACTTTTAATGCTCAATATTTGTTGTAATCCACTAAACATGTACTTTTATTCCAGACAATCGAGGTTCTTTCGTCAGTTCCATGTCCTGAACTGGCTCTAAGGCTCTACCTCCAGTGCGCTGAGGTAATTCATAGGGTCGCCAAGAATTTAAAGCCTTTGAACAAATCCAGTTATTAGTTACATTTCAGAACAACCTGTTTTTAGAAAAATATAGGTGCCAGTTATGTGTGGTTCATTTGATTTCAGCTCATCTGTAGGCAAAGTGTAATCTGATATAGCATACTAATTACTTTGTCTCTGTTTGGATTGATGATCAGGCTGCAAGCGATTGTGATCTTGAGCCTGTTGCTTATGAGTTTTTCACCCAAGCATTTATATTATATGAGGAAGACATCTCGGTAATTTCTTTATTCTTTTTTTTCTGTGTGAACTTTACGGAAACATAACTAAAAGTGTCTCCTAAACTTCTTCTATAATTACATTTCTTCTTGTCGTATGTCATACAATAATCTAGGACTCCAAGGAACAGGTAACTGCAATTCATCTTATCATTGGAACATTGCAAAGGATCAATGTCTTTGGTGTTGAAAATAGGGACACTTTGACACATAAAGCAACTGGGGTAATAAAAAAAATGTTTTGCCAATGTTTTCTCATTTTATAAGCTGTCTTCTCAACTTGTAAGTTGTGTGTTTCCTGGTGACCAGTACTCTGCAAGGCTGTTAAAAAAACCTGATCAATGTCGAGCGGTTTATGCATGCTCTCACCTCTTTTGGGTCGATGATCCAGATGGTATCAAAGATGGAGAAAGGTAAAGTGCTATTCTTCTTTCATTACTCTCATACTTCTTTTTTTTTCCACTGTTTCATTATCGTTAAGGCGAGAAAACTAAACCCATGAGTAAGTCATTGATCTTCTTCTTCTTATCTCTGTAACCATTGATGTTATCCTTCAGAGCTCTCCTCTGTTTAAAACGTGCGTTAAGGATAGCTAACGCAGCTCAACAAATGGCTAATGCAACTAGAGGTAGCAGCGGACCAGTCACACTGTTTGTCGAAATCTTGAACAAGTAAGTATAGTTAACAACAACAACAACAAACATTACTATTGATTGAATAATGGTTATGTATTAACAACAACAGGTACATTTACTTCTTTGAGAAAGGGAATCCACATATAGTTCCATCTGATCTACAGAGTCTTATAGAGTTAATCCGCAACGAGATGCAAAGCGACAACGTTAACACAACAATCCACTCAGATCCCTTCTTTACAAGTACATTACGTTACATTCGGTTCCAAAAACAAAAAGGTGGCTTGATGGGTGACAAATATGAACCCATCAAGTTGTGACTTCAATAATATCCGCCCGATTACGATCTTTGGGAATTTGAATTTGATTTGTGTGGATTATTATATCTGAAGAAATTGTGAAAACACTGAACATGATGTGTATAAATACACGTTTGATTTCTTTTGGGTCCATGACAAAATTGTTAAACCTTTGTAATTTTAATTTCCTTTGTTCTTCACTCTCTGTCTATATCCCATTTCGTTATTGTTTCTATAATCAGGTTCATAACATGAGCCAATACAGAAGACCTATCACTAAATAGTAAATACCAAAGCTCAATACCATGTTAAGATCAACAGCAGAAAGGGAATATGAGCTTGTTTAATTAAATTCATCTGTTAAGAAAATACAAAAGGATCCAACAACAAATAAAACAAAGCCATGAAAAAAGTATTGAGAGATTAGTCTACATAGCAAAAGTAATACAACAACACTACACCAACAACCCAATCAATCCCCTTGGCCTCTCACTTCACTCATTAGATTTCACCAGCAAAATAGAAAAAAAGTGTGAAAGACTGGATTCAACAACTCTACAATGTTGATGCTGGTGTTTTCTCTTCCCTTCTTCAGCTTCGTTTTGTTAACTAAATCTTCTCTTTTTAAAAAAAGATGAGATCACAAGAACACACAACGGTTCTTGTTCTTTTTCTTCTTCTTCTGTTTTGGTGGTTGAAGCACAACTTTTATGGCTGCGTCAAAGACTGCTTTCACATTCTGCAAATCACCCAATACCCAACATTGTCAGATTCTTATACAAATATCCAAACAAACAAGAAAAGACATGTTAGATGTGATTTATATATACCTGTTGCGTCTTTGAACTACATTCAATGTACATTGGAGATCCTATCAGTTTCTTTAGTTCCTCTCCCTAAAGTTAAAGAACTAAAGATCAAGATCTCGCTTGGCAAAAACTTCTATCTGGAAGAATTTTGGATTGTAAAGTTACATACCTGGTTTGTAGTAATCGGCACTGCACCAGGATGGTCTATAAAGAACTGCTTGTCATCTCGAAGATCTGCAAATCCAAAAATTTACTATTATTATCGCGTTCTTATTATCAGGTTTAAGAGTTATATACAAGAAGAGAATCAAGTCAATACCGAGTTTTGTTCCAACAAGGATAATAGGAACACCAGGGGCATAATGCCTAAGCTCAGGAATCCACTGAGATAAAAAAAAACATACATCAGCAAAGATAATTTATTAAATGAAGGAAGCAAGATGAACAAAAAAAAAAGCAAACCTTCTTGGAAACATTCTCATAGCTAGCCTTGCTAATAAGTGAGAAGGCAAGAATGAAGACATCTGCGCCACGATAACTCAATGGTCTTAACCTGTTATAATCTTCTTGACCTACACAACAAAAAAGTTAAACCAAGAATTAGTCAAAACCAAGATTTGATTAGGTTTTCAAAAGGATTTGTAACTTTTTTACCAGCTGTATCCCACAATCCAAGATTCACTGTGTTCCCATCTACAACCACATTAGCACTGAAGTTGTCGAAAACAGTTGGAACATAGTCCTGGTATAGTCAATAACAGGTCACAGAGTTGGTTAAACTCTACTTTCCCAAACTAATTTTAAAAATGAATCATAATTAAAACACATAAAAAGAGAGACAAGATTGTTGATTCTTAAGTCTCTAACTTAAATCCATGGAAGCAAGTTCTGAAGAAAATGTCAGATTTGATTTACAACAGAAGAAGATAGTTTTCAAACCAGCTTCAAAATCACTATTAAGAAGAATACAAAGAAAGGATGAAACTTTACCGTAGGAAAAGTGTTACTTGTGTAAGAAATCAGCATACATGTTTTTCCGACAGCACCATCACCGACGGTGACACACTTTATAAACCTCGAAGCCATCTCCGCCGCTAATTCAGAAACTAAAGTACTAAACAAACAAAAAAAAACACCTTTTCTCTTATTCCTCAAATTTTAGCCATTCCCAAGAACCAAAACACAACCTTTCCTAACTCTTAAGAAAAACCCCTAAAATTTGAAATCCCAAATAGCAGAGCAAAAGCTCAATTCAAAAATAGCAAGCGAACTCGATGAGAGATAATGGCAGAAGAATGATAAAAATGTTTACTTTTTTAGTGTTTTGTTTTTATTTATTTTTCAATATATTTTTTGGGCCGTTGGTGTGACTTTGAGATGAGCTTTTCAGACAACCTTATGCCAGCTAATCCTACACCAAACAACACCTTATCATTTACACTTTAAATATTCATTTTGTTCACTTTAATTTAGAATTTGAATTATAAATCATCCGTTGTAATATACTTCATTTTATTATCATTATCAAATTTTTATTTATTTAATCACCACCAAAACAACCTAATTCACTAGTATCATAAATTCTTTATTTTCTTATCAATTATATTTTTTTCTAATTTGACAATTATTAACATAAATAATTTTTATTCACAATGACCAACCAACTCATGCACATTAACTTATATAAAACTAAAAACTATTAGTAAAATCATGATCGACCAAACTATGAGGAGGCATGAAATTGAGATATACTAATCATTTGATTGGGACGACTCTCATCAAGAACGTGCCACTTAGTGTTACGGCACCATTTCATTCCTTTTATCAAATCTATTTACTATTTTATAATATAGAATTATTTTGTTAAGAATGTTCTTTATAGTTATTTTAAGAGTTTACTTCATCTTTACGACATATATAGTCTAGGAAACTAAAAAATCTTACAAGAACGTGCTCAACTCTAATTCAACCTACCAATGATCATGAACTGTCCCCACGATAGTTTTCATCCAAATCATACGGTCGCATTAGCTATATTACATTTTCTTCATATAATAGATGGATGCATAATAAATTTGAGTGTATGAGCTCAAAAGCAATCTTATGAAAGTAAAGAAGAGGTTAGAGTTAGCTCTACGTTTCAACCTACTCTTCACCAACACCACCTTTATCTATTTATTATAATTCTTACATGTGTAAGGAATTTTATACTTTATTATTTCTTGTTAAAGTTTATTACTATGATCGGTCATGAAATCTACTTGTAATTAAAGCGACATGGAATATATGGAAATATATTCGAACTTTTCATTAGTGAGTCAACTAACACCACTAATTTTGTTTGAAGAAAAAAACAAAAGAAAAAAATGACGAAATACAATAACACGAAAGCCCAATTGAGGCATAGTAGCGAATTTAGGCCCATTAGTTTACTCTAAAAATATTACGATTTTTTTGGTGAAGCTTGTGGAATATTATGGATTAGGACACGGCTCTGTGACTGACATGATTTATAACATGTGTGGAAGTCTCCAGAAAATAATCTCAAAATTGTCCTGGCTTAGTTTTTGTTTCAGTGTCTCACTCTATCGATCATCGTATTACTTGGCTGAGTAAGACATTTTTCATAAACAATATATATCCCAAGAACATATGATCTTAAGTTTGTCTCTAGAAATGATTAAACACATGATAATATATATATGGCTCCGAGAGTGCGTAGTTCATATATATATAATTTGTATTATTATAACCAAACCAACACATACTTAAAACATATCTGGTACATGTCATATAAGGTCACTCATAGAGAGTGAGGCAGACTTATTTAACGTATCTAAGCACACAAGAGAATACGTTTTGGTAGATTAATTAACATGGGAAGTAGCAGATACACTTATGAGCAGGGAAGACATAGTTGCAAGATCCATGTCGTGCTTTCTCAAGGTTAATGCACTGATTCTTGCATGCGTTATTGTTTCCACATACTCCGGACCATGTTCCACTTGGCCTCTCGCACAACCTCTGTGCTTCCACCATCGTTGGTGCTTCTGCATATATATGTATGGTTAATGATCAATAAAGTGGAAACGAATATCTTAAAAAAATTTGCATGCACACGATAAAGATCATTATACTCACCAAAAGCAGCAAAGATAACAAGAGCCGCGAAGAAAAGAGTGATGATAGAAGCAAACTTAGCCATGATTATGATTTACTTTGTTTTTAGTATATGTATATATGAGTTATGCGAGAAGTTGTGCGAGGAAATAAGAGTAAGATCAACCTCTATTTATAGTTAAAACGATGATAACTTTTGTGCATGTGTAATGACATGTTAACCAAACAAAACTAAACACGTACATCGTCTTCTAGTAGACAATATTATCACGTAAATACATAACACAACAATAGAAGATAATGGTAAGAAAATTCATAAACAGTGTGCTGATCGCTGGCTAGTTTCGATGCCACATTGTAGTTACATAGGCGGCTATTTTGACTTGGTCAAGAAGATAAGATTTTTAACAAGTCAAACTTTAACACGTTCTAAGTGGTCAGTCAACCAGATATTTTCTGTGGTGTTTTCGTGTCTATTAATTTTCAATAAAATATATTCTCTACAAACAACAGCGATGTTTCACCTTATAATGAAATTTTAGACACCATCATATATATTTAATTTTTTCATTCTTGTCGCTGGATGACTAAATCCTGATCTTGTAGGTAAATCTAAACATACGGAAGTTATATAAAAGTTTAAATACGATCAAATGAAAAATCGTTTTCGACTTGATAATAGTCGTCATACAAAACGTAGGACCTTTCTCCTGCTAACCCAATCTTATTACAAGAGTCACGTGTCAACAAGCTTGCTTCGTTGCCGTGATAAGAAGGCTCCAGCATGAGCCACAGACAAATAGCAAACTGTGAAGAAGACAACACAAGTTTTTAACTCTAAACTGAGAATGACCTGAACGAACTAGATTTGGTCTATCTCTACCACCGACTTGTTTCACGGCTATTGAGTCAGACCTTGGGTTCTTGGGATCATTACGCATAAAATAAAAAATATTAAAAAATACTTAACGGGAAGAAGTATGTAGTAATTGGTAACATTTTATATTACTAACATAAAAATATTTGATACATATTTTTCATAAGTTACAGTTCTAGAGTGACAATACTTAGTTTATGAAAACAAACACACAATTGAACAGTATCAGTAGCTCTCCGCATTCGGATTAAATGGATCAGATTATTCGGTAATCAGATTGTTCAAAAATTTTAAAATTCACCAAATAAACTGGAAAAAAATTTGGATTAATCGGATCAAAAAATTTATTTAATAAATTTATTCTATTAAAATTATATAATCTTATTTCAAACATTTACTTCAAACATTAAATTTTAATATGAATAATCCGATACAACCCGAATAAATCGAATAAATTGATTATTTTAAACTGATCCAATCCGATCTGAAATCTAAATTAGAAATAAAATTATACCGATTAACTTATTTACCCATATCCGATTAATTCAAATTCGATCTATTTTGGATTTTATCGATTCGATCCGAACATGGTCCGCTTGTCCAGAAGTACCGACTCGTATGATAAAATAGTTATTCACCAAAAGCTGCAAAGAGAAACGGAGCAACGACTAGCGAAGATAGAGGTAAACTTTATAAGTATGATTTTTACATATATAACGGTAGAATTCTTGGGTCTTCACTCTTCAAGCTTAATGGGCCCAATGTTGAGTGATCCCCAAGACAACCCAAAGCCCATATAACTACTGTTTGATCGCCAACGTTGAAACCAGTGAAGGTGCATCATATATTAAAATCAAGGTTGTTTTTAATATGAGCCCAAAAATGTTATTTTCTAAAGAATAGTAGTTTTACGCTAATTAAACATTTTTATCAAAAAAATAACCACCAAGATTCTGAATTATGGTTTATTTATTTCACAATGAGAATTAGAATTTTTTCTTCTTTTTCGACTTAAATATTGATGAACAAAAAAATATAACCTGATCTTGTTTAGTTATGTTTGCCTCTTCATACAATATAAAATTTCGAAATCTTAGACGTACGATGGAACAAAAAGTAAGTGAAAGGTGACTTAAGGGTCATTTTGGATCGATAAGTTTCTTCGTCCAAAATCATTGCATGAGTTGAACAGATTTGGGATTAAAGCTGGCAGTGCAGAAAGAGGATTCTATAGTGAGTGATCAGTGAAGCAGAAACCCAAAAGGCTATTGAGAGATCACCAGTTTCCAAGACTGATAGTGTAAGAACACTTATGACACAAACTTTTTCTTCATTGTCATTATGTTCTTCTTCTACTTCTACTTCTACTTTTGTAGCATTGTAGTTTTTTAATATTTTACTTGATTGACAAGACTATGACCTATATATCTTATATCATCATTGCTCTCTAATTGTTTCTTATAATTATCAATTTTTAAAAAAAATTGAAGGTTTATCCCTAAGTTTTTTTTTTTAATAAAAAGGTTTATCCCTATGTTAATAATATAATTAGTTCTTACATGCAAAATAAGTAGAGCACAGTTTTTGTTTTTGGGATCTTAGTCATAGAACTTAAACTTATTTTTTGTTTTATGAATGGGTGCGATACATATGATTTTTAAATTGTTTGACATGACCTAATTTTAAAATAAATAATTGTAACTTTCTAGAAACAAAAATAAATAAATTAAACATACGATGCAAGTTGTACCACCAACACAAGTGCATATCCAAAATTCTTGTGTTAATCAAACTTATACTGTTCTACTATAATTATGTTTCCATCTCAACTATCTTTTATATTCTTCAAATTTATCAATGTCCATTTAGAAATTAGTTTAAAAGTTCATTCACAATGAGTCATTGATGATAAACATGACATTATTTTTAGTGGTATAATGTCCCATCTTTGCTGTGTTATATGTATTTTATATAAAAACCAAAGTATTGATTCCTTTCTACAAAAACAAAATTTCCCAATTACTAAAAAAAAGCTCCTTTTTTGCTGAAGAGAACCTAAAACTTTATTCGATAAGTTCACTGAGTTTACGCATTTTAAACGAATCACATAAGAGATGCTTCTCTTCTTCGATACAAATTGATTTACATCAATGTTGTACCGGTTGCTATGGTTTCGATTTAAACCGGTTAACAAATCATAGACACGTGAAAAGCATTAGCATATTAGACTTTTCGGCGTTTAATTGTTATCTAAACGTAATTAATATAAAAAGGATTAACAAAAAGAGATTACACAGGAAATTATTAAAATGAGAAATTCGCAGCCATTATTAAGGAAGGATCTTTATCCTAATATACCGCATATGTATATAGAACATTGGTCCCCAAGTTTGTTTATGTGTGCATGTCAACCCTCAAGTGTATATAAAAAAAGTCCCTTTGTTGTTAAAGCACCTGATATTTTATTAATCATATAAAATATTGAAGATATATTCGCCAAGAACACTAGTGCTTGTTAACACCAACGAATAATTCACTATTATTAATATTATATGAATCCATATTGATTTGTCTTATTCGATTCTGTAAAAAGTTATGCATATATGAATATCTAATTTTCTCAGTAAATTCCAAATTATAGTGGACTTAGGTCTGAAAGAAGCATTTAAGGGTTTTAGTAATAGGATGAAAAAGAAGGGTAAAACTAAAATCAGAATCAGGTCAAAACAAAGGTAAATAACACAGAGTGGGGACCCTGAAGCAGAAGGTCTCTAAGGTCAGTTAGTGTATGAATGAATGAAAGAGAAGCTAGAAGAGTCAGAAGACAAATACAAAGAGAAGCATTGACTTTCATATCGAAGCCAAAACAGAAGGGGGCAAATTTGTCTCTTTTGGAAAGGACACAGACAGACTTTCTATACGGGCCACTAAATATGGGCCCTACTTCATAAGCCCATTTACTCCTCTTTTTGTCTTTTTATTTCCCTTCTCATCACGTGACGATGCAAAACGCCGTTGGATTACTGGTCGACTTGACTAGACGGCGATATAAGAAAGATACCACAGCTCTAGGGAACGTCGTAACGTAAAAAAAAAAACCTAGTCTCTCTGTCTACACTACCGTTTCTTTCTCCCGTTAACCTATAACGCCGTCAATCTATATCTATATATTTTGATGAAGCCAAAAAGAAAATTTTCCAATCTTAATCGTGTCAGAAACATTTAGAGGAAGAAAACAAGATGTTTCCCGTTTTCCCATGTCTATGTGTAGTGACGGCTACAAACCGCTGTGTGTGTAAAACTGCTAAAAATGATAAAAATAAAGTTTCTCCAGTAAAAAAAAAGCCTTTTTAACTGTTAAGTGCAATTTTTAATTGACTGTGACAAAATTTGAAGCATAATCTTAACAATATTATCACTCGTTACTAAAACAAGCCAATAAGAGACTGACGCGTATGTTTGACCCAAGTCATAGTCCGTAATATAACTGCAAATGTTCTCTCGATATGACTGATGGTGTTCTTTTCCCAAGTTTCATTTTCGTATGATTTATATTCATATATCTGATTAGAGACTAACCATAACAAAATGTCAAAACTATGAGAATAATTTGAAAAACACTTATCGTTATTATTTGCAGCATTATTTATATTCTAATATTTATGTAAAGTCACTTAATAAAAGTATTATTCTGTCTGAAAGTCTACCAATATATAGAATCAGTTCGATTCTCTTCATCTTCTTCTTCTTATAATGTCATTGTTCATATCTCTGTGTACTCGTCCCATCGCATAATCCTCACGCTAACTTATTATTCTCTGTCTCTCTTTCCATCTAAGAAGACAGCTTCAAAAAGAAAAAAATGGCGATGAGACTTTTAAAGACTCATCTTATGTTTTTGCATCTCCATCATCAGCTTTACCTTATCTCAATCTTGCTTCTACTATTCTCACCATGCTTAGCTTACACTGACATGGACGCTCTCCTTACTCTCAAATCCTCCATGATTGGTCCCAACGGCGACGGTCTTCACGACTGGGTACACTCCACTTCTCCAGCGGCTCACTGTTCTTTCTCAGGCGTTTCATGTGACGAAGATGCTCGTGTTATCTCTCTCAACGTCTCTTTTACTCCTCTGTTTGGAACTATCTCTCCAGAGATTGGAATGTTGAATCGTTTGGTGAATCTTACTTTAGCTGCTAATAATTTCTCCGGTAGATTACCATTAGAGATGAAGAGTCTAACTTCTCTCAAGGTTTTGAATGTTTCCAACAATGGAAACCTTAATGGAAGCTTCCCTGGAGAGATTGTTAAAGCTATGGTTGAGCTTGAAGTTCTTGACGCTTATAACAACAATTTCACCGGTACCTTACCACTGGAGATTCCAGAACTTAAGAAGCTGAAACATCTCTGTCTCGGTGGAAATTTCTTTACCGGAGTGATTCCAGAGAGTTATGGAGATATCCAAAGCTTGGAATATCTTGGACTTAACGGAGCAGGACTCTCCGGTGATTCTCCGGCGTTTCTGTCTCGTCTTAAGAATCTTAAGGAAATGTATGTTGGCTACTACAACAGCTACAACGGTGGTGTTCCTCCGGAGTTTGGTGAACTAACGAAGCTTGAGATACTTGACATGGCGAGTTGTACTCTAACGGGAGAGATTCCAACGACGTTGAGTAATCTAAAGCATTTACATACTTTGTTCCTTCATATCAACAATTTAACCGGGCATATACCACCGGAGCTATCCGGTTTAGTCAGCTTGAAATCTCTCGATTTATCAATCAATCAGCTAACCGGTGAGATTCCTCAAAGCTTTATAGCTCTGGGGAACATCACTCTGATCAATCTCTTCAGGAACCATCTCTACGGGTCAATTCCAGAGTTCATCGGAGAATTGCCGAAGCTTCAGGTGTTCGAGGTGTGGGAGAACAACTTCACGTTACAGCTACCGGAGAATCTTGGAAGGAACGGGAATCTAAAAAAGCTCGATGTATCTAATAATCATCTCACAGGACTTATCCCAATGGATTTGTGCAGAGGTGGGAAATTGGAGATGTTGATCCTCACTAATAATTTCTTCTTCGGTCCGATTCCAGAAGAGCTTGGTCAATGTAAGTCGTTAAACAAAATCAGAATCGTTAAGAATCTTCTCAACGGCACTGTTCCAGCTGGACTATTCAATTTGCCGTTAGTTACGATTATCGAACTCACTGATAATTTCTTTTCCGGTGAGCTTCCGGAAACGATGTCTGGCAATTTTATTGATCAGATTTACCTCTCTAACAACTGGTTTTCCGGCGATATTCCACCTGCGATCGGTAATTTTCCCAGTTTACAGACTTTGTTCTTGGATAGGAATCGATTTCGCGGGAATATTCCCAGAGAAATTTTCGAACTGAAGCATCTATCGAAGATCAACACAAGTGCGAACAACATCACCGGAGTAATTCCAGATTCAATCTCTCGCTGCACTTCGTTAATCTCCGTTGATCTCAGCCGTAACCGTATCACCGGAGAAATCCCCAAAGAGATCCACAACGTGATTAACTTAGGAACTCTGAATCTCTCCGGCAATCAACTCACCGGTTCAATTCCTACCGGAATCGGAAACATGACGAGTTTAACCACTCTCGATCTCTCCTTCAATGATCTCTCCGGGAGAGTACCACTAGGCGGTCAATTCATGGTGTTTAACGACACATCCTTCGCCGGAAACCCTTACTTATGTCTACCTCATCACGTCTCATGCCTAACGCGGCCAGGACAAACCTCCGATAACAACCACACGGCGTTGTTCTCACCATCAAGGATAATAATCACTGTTGTCGCAGCCATCACCGCTTTGATCCTAATCAGTGTAGCGATTCGCCAGATGAACAAGAAGAAATATCAGAAATCACTCGCCTGGAAGCTAACCGCCTTTCAACGTTTAGATTTCAAATCCGAAGACGTTCTAGAGTGCCTCAAAGAAGAAAACATAATAGGCAAAGGTGGAGCTGGGATCGTCTACCGCGGATCCATGCCAAACAACGTAGACGTCGCAATCAAACGCCTCGTAGGCCGTGGGACCGGGAGGAGCGATCATGGATTCACTGCAGAGATTCAAACTTTGGGTAGGATCAGGCACCGTCACATCGTGAGACTTCTAGGTTACGTAGCGAACAAGGACACGAACTTGCTTCTTTACGAGTACATGCCTAACGGAAGCCTTGGAGAGCTTTTGCACGGATCTAAAGGTGGCCATCTTCAATGGGAGACGAGACATAGAGTAGCCGTGGAAGCCGCGAAAGGATTATGTTATCTTCACCATGACTGTTCACCATTGATCTTACACAGAGATGTTAAGTCCAATAACATTCTTTTGGACTCTGATTTTGAAGCCCATGTTGCTGATTTTGGGCTTGCTAAGTTCTTAGTGGATGGTGCTGCTTCTGAGTGTATGTCTTCAATAGCCGGGTCTTATGGTTACATTGCCCCAGGTTAGTTAGTTAAATAAATTCTTTAATTAGGATTTGTATTAACCACAAATTATGATCTAATCACTATTTGTTTTGGTTTAACAGAGTATGCATACACTTTAAAAGTGGACGAGAAGAGTGATGTGTATAGTTTCGGAGTGGTTTTGTTAGAGTTAATAGCTGGGAAGAAACCAGTTGGTGAATTTGGTGAAGGAGTGGATATAGTTCGGTGGGTGAGGAACACAGAAGCTGAAATATCTCAGCCGTCGCATGCTGCAACTGTTGTGGCGATCGTTGACTCGAGGTTAACTGGTTACCCGTTGACCAATGTGGTTCATGTGTTCAAGATAGCAATGATGTGTGTGGAGGATGAAGCAACGTCAAGGCCTACGATGAGGGAGGTTGTGCATATGCTCACTAACACTCCCAAGTCTGTGGCTAACTTGATCTGATCGTGTTCTGACCAAATCAAGATATTGAAAATAAGATGATGTAATGTGGTGATAATTATTTTTTGGTGTGTTTATCTAAATGGGCATATATGGCTTGTTGTGTGATGATTTGTATATTACCTCTTATGTGTTATATTCACTCAAATATGTAATGTAATCAATATATGCATATTGATGATGACTTTAAATTTAGCTATGTCTTCTTTGATTCCAACAAAGCGATCATGTTGCATTCTTGACCTTACCTGTAAGTGGAAGTTGTTTGGTTTTAATTTGCTAATCAACAGAGTAATGATAGTTTCATGTATATAGAGTTCTTGGTGCTCAGATTCATTTCTCACCTCTATAGATATAAGTTACCAGTGCAAAACCATTTCTATGAGCTATCAAATCCTCAGGGTCATCATCATCTCTGTATTATCAACATAAACTATAGAGACAAAGATCCTTCGTTACTGAGTTTTTTTTTTAGTGTCCAAAACTAAGAAACATATCAAAATTTCAATAATTCGACTCTAATAACTATAAGATTTTATTGAGTTTACATTCAAAATCGATTTTATTAAAAACAAAGAACATCAGTATAATATTTTACAACATTTCAATACAAAAAAAAAACACCAAAACCATATTCCTCAAAATCTCTATTATACAAGGAAATTTCTTATATATACTTATCTCTATCTAATTAATACATGTTATCACCACAACTTTACTTTCAAACTTTTTTAACAAATCAAAAACAAAATCACAAAAAGAGATAGAAAATTCAAATTAAAATACTCAGAAAGCACCGTAAGGTATATGTTGTGGAAGCCTAAATCTAACCTGAGAAGCCGGTGACCGAACCGCAACACCATGCCAACAAATCCCTCCTTTACAACTACCACCATGATTACGACGACTTAGATCCTCCTCACCACCACGATTATATCTTGAAACCGCATCCGCAGCTCTACGAGATACGTCCCAAGCAAGCGTAACCGCTAACAAAACGCCTACAACAGTAATTGAAACAACAACAACGAATCCAGCGCTAAAACTCTTCCCAGATACCAATCCATACACCTTAATCGCAATAATCAACGTCACGTAGATCGTAGCTAGATTCCCTAGAACCGCATCGGATAACGCCATTAGACACATAGAGAATAATAATATGATTTTAAATTTTCTAATCCGCCGTCGTGAAATTGCGCCAGTTCTCGTTACGGTGGAAGCTTTAACAGAAAGTAGTGATAAAAAAAAAAGCGAAATTGTGGTGGTCGATGTTGAAGAAAAAACTGGGGGCTCTACGTAATCAATCGTTGTCAGGTACAAAATATGATTTAAATTACTTAAATACCCCTTTGTTTGAGATCTTTTGTTTTCTAGTTTGTTCCTTCTTCGGTCCAAAACGATAACGTTTTTGTTGAAACGGTGGATTTGATATTAACAACTTGTGAAGACTTACTTGACACGCACTAACCATTTATGAATGTTTGACAAACCACGGCGAACATCATTGTCATAAGACTCTTTCTATTGTTATGTTATGTTCTTAGTTTGATTATTTCGTACATTCGTACCCAATAATTAATTCTCGTTTATTCTTCCTCATGGGCTGGGCCTATGAATGTTAATAATGGGCTCATAGCTTCCGGTTAAGGTCTTCACAGACAAAAAAAGCTTCTGACTAAGCCTTAAGGCACGTCTTATTTTTTTCTTTAGATATTTTTGTCAAATCGTATACAGTGAGAATTGATACTTGATTTATAATTTTAGGTAAGCCTCCACTATACAGCATCTTCTTCAACTCGCCCTTAATTTATATTATCTATTTAATCTCTTTTTCAGCTAGTGGTTACTAGTTGCCACCAATCGTACTCTTGATGTTTTGAGATTACTTTTTCATTTTATAATAGATAATTAATATATAAATCAATGGCCCTTTGAATCAAAAGGTAAAATTTTCAAATATTGTTTTATGTTTTACAACTATATCTATATATGTTTTATATTTAAAACATAAAACTATTACATGTATGTTTTAGATTTTATTGTTAATAGATTATAAAATTTATATTATCCTTAATTGACTATAGATCTACATATATATATATATATATTAATTTTCATGATAATAATCTCTATTTCTTCTTTTATCCAATATTTTTGTCTACTTTTATTTATTTATTTGATTAAAATTTCTTATAATTATTTCGTTAAAAAAAAATAATTTTAATTCTTTTTAATCACAGATCTATTGCATGCAATTGATTTCCAATACTTTAAAGTTTTTTGTATATTTTTGATAAAATATATTTACAAATATTCATTCAAGTTAAAGAACTTATTTGTTGGAATTGATT
>KE157494.1:31057-41940 GCA_000411055.1 Leavenworthia alabamica
TACTTTCTTTCTTTTAGTATCTTAAATTAACTCTATTTTAAAAAACTAAAACTATTTTATATTTTATTTTGTTTATCTTATAATCTTCTATATATGAAATATGTTAAATTATATATAAATAGAAAATATTACCCCGCGCTGCGAAGCTAGCGGGTTATTACCTAGTTTTCATTTTATAATAGATAATTAATATATAAATCAATGGCCCTCATGCGCTAATAAAGTCAAGTCTTATTAAATATAGCGGTTGAGACAAGAATGAGAAATGTAAATAGTGTTATTAATTCAATGATCCGAATAGCCAACGAAGAATCAGATAACAACAACAAACAAATCAAATATTCCCCTTTTCTCTCAATTAATTATATAGATATATAAACTAAATGATTACTTTATAATATAGTGTACAACATAATATTCTAATTATAATTATATTAAAAATCAAACAAATATTTCTGACCTTACAATTATCATTCCCATCTTTTTTGAACTCCACCAGCAGCAGCCCACTTTCTTTCCCACGTGTTCCGCACCCAACATAAGAATCCTCCCATCAAGGGTACTTCTGTAACCTTTTTGAACTCTGACTTAATTCGACGTCGTTCTGGGGGAGAAAGTCACATGGGCCGGGAGGAGATAAGGCTTTAGTGAGGGCCCACATCGGCTTCATTCAGTAATTAACGCAGGAGACAATAATTGTTAGGTCAAAAGAGGCGCCACATCCGACAAAAGGCCAGCACAAGAGTGACTGTGATTCCACATAATGAAAGATGACACGTGGACGGTGATCCTTTGCTCTGGTCCAGAGCTCCTTCGTAAATCATCGATGTATCTGCCGGCGACCACGTTGTTCCGCCTCCTCCAGGAGCTGTGGGCGTTGTCCCTGATGGCGTTGTCTGTTTCGGATCTGGGCTCTGATCTTGAGATGATTTTTGACTGCATAAAAAACATAGCCGTTAGGTAAATGATGTTGTGCTTTTGCCACGCGTCTCCTAGGGATTGGAGATAACATTTAAATAAATGTAGATAATGGGCCGTTAACAATCCACATCCCAATAAATCGATCTCCATACCCGAGGATAATATATTGGGAGCATAAAACAAATTGATGAAACCTAAAATCGTAATGAACACACATTTCTTTTTGCAAAAGCTTACTTCTCCTTATAGAGTAAATGACAAACAAACAAAATAAAAACCGAAAGAACGCAAGTGACTTCGGTTACACGGTAACCAAAAAGATTATAAAATATAAATGGTTCATTAAATGTTGATGTAGTAAATATGTAGTTTGTTATTAGTTGACGAAATTAACCTTCCTAATTAAGCGTATTCTCACACCTAACCTTAATCATAAACAAACTATTCATGCTTAATTGGTGCAGATGATGATATAATATGATTTCGGTTATTTTCTGACGAAAATACCCTCGCTAGTCAAAGCATGTTATAATAAAATAAAGGGTATAAGTGGAAATTTCACCTGGTGTTCGGAGATGGGCAGAAGGTGATAACGTAATTAGGGGACTTAGCGCATGTGAAGGTACTACTCTGATCATCGTAAGCGTAGCTGTAAGCACGTGGACACGCGTTTTTAAAGATCAACGAGTACGACGACGGTTTACACGTGTCAGGCGTACCATACGCGCCGCTACAACAATACTCAGGCGTACGGAAAGCTTCACACGCGCTTTTACATCCCATCGACTGTTTCCCACCGTCTACACTCGTCACCTTGAGCTCCGACGGACAGGGGCCATTTAGATCGACGATACATCCTGTTGTGCTGCAGTTCTGACCTGAACCACCCTGTGGAACCACAAGCATAGGGACGTTGTAACCGTCAACGAGACTAACGTCGTAGAAATCGAGACCTCCAGATCCGTCGAGTGTGAATTCAGCTAAAGTAGCTGGAGGAGTTGCGCCAGATCCGGAGCATTCGATATTGCCAGATCCACAATCTCCGGTTTCACAGGTGAATTTTCCGCTGGTGTCGGTGGAGCAAAGTGTTCTTCCCCAGAATCTACCTCCCCATGAAGTCGGTGCGTTGATTGTTCTCATTTCGCCTTTTTGAAGAACGAATCCAGTCGTCGGAAGTGGAGCAACTCCAGCGTTTGATAGAAGTCCTGGCCAAACTGTGTATTCACATTTGTTCTCCATTATGAAGCTCGTTGATATAACTCCTGTTTATCAAACCAAAAAATACTCATAAATCATCGCATAGTCACAGTATTAAATCATTGCTAAGTTTACTGAATAAGATGCTTACGAGAAATGAACAAATGGAAAAAGACAAGGAAGATCAATGGCAATGGAAGAGCCATATTGGATTATAGAAGAAGAAGAATTTGAATGCTCTGTTTCGTCTTCTTCTTCTATTTATTTAGTAGATAACAGACACTATAAGCGATGATTGATTCTGAGAGCGAAAGAGAGGAGGAGGAGAAGATATGTGATTTATAGAAGAAGCATATTCTGTTAGCTTTCTTTATTTCTTGGTTATAATCAGGTGTGTGGTTGGTTGGTAACTTATGGTGCGCCTGCTGACGTGGTTATATCTAATTGGGTTATAACATTTTAACCGTTGAAAGTAAGAACAAGCACTTGTTCTTTAATGGGTTCCTAATAAAAAGTAGAACTATACCATTAATCTTAAGGGCTAGTTTGAAAATGATTACATTACCACTAATTTATTGTCGGATTTTGATTGATGCTCATCAACGAAAATATCCACCTAACTTTTGACATTAACTTTTAATTAAAATATCTACAAAAACGTAAAGTAATTCTTATATTTTTTTCATGATACTTTACCTTTACTGAATACTTAAGCGATTAAGATTTGTAACCCAGTAGACGTGCAAAACAAAATTACTAAGTTTTATCTTTTTACTGTGAGTCTATGGGTTTTATGAATTTCAATATATGAGTTCATTGCAACGTTCTCATCTAACAATAATAAGAGTGTGTACAAAATGATGACGAACTTCGAATCCAAAACCATATAATATATAAAATTATCATTTCATTTTCAGAACAACTAGGTGCTAGTGGACGTTTCAACGTCTTCCATGATAGTCTCGGGCCCTGTATATTATATTGTAGAATCCATATAATAATATCTTGGGTTGGCTATAAAATTTTATTTGCTGATGATGTTCACAATAGTTACCAGTCGAGCAATCATAATATCTTTGCGTTTGATTGATCGATTGCAACAATATATTCCGAAAATTAAATAATTTTGCTTATGTTATGTCGGTTTCTTTAAATATCTGCTAGATACTTTCTTATTGGAAAGTGAAAATGTCGTTACTTTTTTACTGTGAAAGATAAAAGAAGAAACGTGATAATTCTCAATAATTGTCTTGGTATATTATTTTGTGGGGACCAAATAGTGAGCATTTTGTAATTTTGTATTCAGACAGGTCGCATCCACTTTAACATATATCGTAAGCCATCGTCGTCTTCCATCACGTTTTGTTTAATCTCCCGTCACGTACAATCAATCTAGCTATGGTCATTCGGTTTATTCGGTGTAAACGGTTCGGTTTTTTCGGTTATTCGGTTTTTTCGGTTTTCAAAAATTAGTTCCGAAATAAAATTGAAAAAAAATCGGTTTGTTCGGTTCGATTTTAGGTAAAAAAAAATATTTCTAAATTCAATCCGATTAACCCAAATAAACCGAAAAATCTGAAAATTCACCTTTCNAAAAAATAAGTTTGTTCGGTTCGATTTTCGGTTTGTGCAGTTCGGTTTTAAGTAATTGCGTATTAGCGTCGACTAGCGTATTTAGTGGGCTTTTACGAGTTTGGTATATTGAATGAGCCTAGAGCTTCATCAAAAGCCTACAAATATACTGCCCATAAATTTTCAAACACACGTAATAATACACACAAGTCATACGTCGTGAACCAGGTTTTTAGTCAGGGTCTCAGGGACAATTGAACATATGTCGTGATTGAAGTCAATGGAACATACGTACAAAGAGCGTGATGCTTAGGTTGAAACCAGATATAGCTTGCTTGGTTTGGACTTTGGCCAATGATATGAGAGGCTCACTTGACGCTGGTCTACTGGTCTCAGTTTGCCAACTCTTGATGGTAGTCTTTTTAATGGGCTTGGGCCTGAAGTAACCAGGTTTTTTTCCTTTATAATTTACAATGGGCTAAGAATATTAAATGTTGAATGTGTAGGCTAAGTATATCAAATGTTGGCCTCGAAACATACTTCAACTTCAGGATCCAGGACCATGATGGTGTGACAGAGGGTTCGTATGTTCAACATGTTGTTACTCAAGCCTATATATCCACGTGATCCAATCATACTTCGTTCTTGTAATTAACCCGAACTTAGGGCTTTGCGCTCTCATTTTTATTGTAGATGGGCTCACATTCTACACTATGAGCCCAATTTTGCCTAGATCTGGCTTAATAATTTCAACGAAACCCTTTTTGCTAATAATTTTAACAATATCCTTATTTTGTTATTTGCCATTTCAACTCTATTTCTTTAAGTAATTTTAATTATACTCCCAATAAATTTTCTATCTAAATTCGCCCCTACCTGCAGACATATGAAATAAAAGTTTTCTTTATAATAGTCTTTTTTTTTTTGTAGATAAATACATTTACATAATAGTTGGGAGCAAGTAAATGAAATAGAAAATAAATAAGATTCTTTCTACAAGTTCAATTATTGATATTTGATAATGACGTATATATAAAAACAGCTGATCGAACTTGACACAAATAAAAAATAATGGATTAAATCTCAGATCTTACTACAGTCTACATCTAGCTACATGTGCTATGACATTATTATTTTCTTTCTCTCTAATCAATAATGAATAGATCCAAACTCAATCGGTGGGAGGATATTTTTATTTTTATACCATGATAATTCAACATATATCAATTATTGTATTTTATCGTTTACATAGAAATAGGTACATGTATTCAACATCTCCGTATCGATGATACATATTATATGTCACTACCCGCACGAAGCGAATATTCAGAAAATTTTTTATTATTTTTGATTTGATTTGTTTATACCGAATAGTTAATATTATGATTCGTTTCGATTCAAAAATTTTTGAATATTCAGAAATTCGAATATTTGGAATTTTTTGTATTATTTGCGAACTATTTATTGCGCTTCGATTCATTTTTTGGTCTAATTTTGATTTTTAATCATAATTTTTTAATATATACAAAATATTTTTTAAAAATCTGAATATTAGAACAAAATATTTTTAAAATATTCAAATATTCGTGATAATATAGAAAATGTAAAACTTATTAAAAAAAATAAATGATCATAATCATTAAACTTTCTGTTTATACATATATATTTATTACTATATATTTTAACATATTTATATATAATTATACATATGATAAATATCCGAATCGAAGCAAATATTTGATCCTTCTAAAAGTAATATTTGATTTGTTTTTTTACGAATACTAAGTTTTGCTATTTAATTTGTTTCAAAAAAATATAAATATTCAGATTTTTTAATTCGAATCGATTCAAAATACCGAATTGAACGGAATATAATGAATATTTTGCCGAAGCCTATATGTCACTAAACTATTCAATTTCTATAATTCATCTTGTGATATTCAATTTAAAAACTTATATTTTAAAAAAATATGTGTAGGGTGTAGTGAAAAGCAGAGAATAAAAGCCCAAGGGGAAGAAGAAACGGCAAGATCTATATTTCCACGCTGTCAAAATTTGTCACTTCTCCAAAACACTCTCTCCCGCCTCTTCTTATTCTCACTCCCTCTATCATCGCTTCTCCATAATCTCTAACTTCTCTCTATTTCCAGATCTGAATTTATCATCATCATCATGAGAGAGATCCTCCATGTTCAAGGTGGTCAATGCGGGAACCAAATCGGTTCAAAATTCTGGGAAGTTATCTGTGATGAACACGGTGTTGATCCTACTGGACGTTACAACGGTGATTCAGCTGATCTTCAGCTTGAACGTATCAATGTTTATTATAATGAAGCTTCTGGTGGAAGATATGTTCCTCGTGCTGTATTAATGGATCTGGAGCCTGGTACTATGGATAGTATCAGATCTGGACCTTATGGTCAGATATTTCGTCCTGATAACTTTGTATTTGGCCAATCTGGAGCTGGAAATAACTGGGCGAAAGGTCATTATACTGAAGGTGCTGAACTCATTGATGCTGTTCTCGATGTTGTTCGTAAAGAAGCTGAGAACTGTGATTGCCTTCAAGGTACATACCAAATCCATATCTCCATTTATCTTAAATCCATTTGAAACGATGAATCGTGTGCTGCTTTAGTGACATCATTGATTGGTTTCGATCATACTAGATCTCTCAACTGTTGTTAACTGCTGCTGTTACTTACTTTTAGTAACCAATGATTTCACTGTATATTTCATTTTTAATAATCATCCTCGCATCTTCACTTAATACATCTCTCACATTGTGTGTTGAGATTTGATTATCGAGTTTCTATTTACTGATATCTCTACAAGATTCTTGTTACAGTGTATAGAATTATGATCATGCGTTTATAATGTGTTTGCTCTGTCCTGTGAATCTGTCGGTGACCGTTTCGCAATAATTCATATTTGTTAATTACTTACTGTTAAGACTGAGCTGTTAACACTTGCTTATTGATTTGATAGGCCATCAAGTAGATTTTGTCAACTTTTTAAATAAGAAAAAAAAAGTTAATGTCATATAAAGTTAACACACTAAATACAACGTTCTAATTTGGCCTTAATGTAATATGGCCCCATAATGTTTTTATTCCACTTTGTCACAGTGGATAAAAATATATATAATCAAGTGATCCTTAAATATATCGAATTTTTTAATACGCTCTTTCAAAGGATACTGTTTGTAGATACTATCGAGGTGAAACTTGTCATTTTATGAGATAATTGAATAAGTTAGTGTGGGTCACATGTATAAGTTCTAGTGCAACATTATTGTTTCATACTTAACATTTTTGGTGTATTGTTTCTTAATTACAGGGTTTCAAGTATGCCATTCACTAGGAGGAGGTACAGGGTCAGGAATGGGAACACTTTTGATATCAAAGATCCGTGAGGAATACCCAGATAGGATGATGCTTACATTCTCTGTTTTCCCATCTCCAAAAGTCTCAGACACTGTTGTTGAGCCTTACAATGCAACTCTCTCTGTTCACCAGCTTGTAGAGAATGCTGATGAATGCATGGTTCTTGACAATGAAGCACTTTACGATATCTGTTTCCGTACTCTCAAACTCAGCACTCCTAGCTGTAAGTCTTTTGTGTCAGAACTCTAATCTTTTCTTTGGTTCCTTGAATTTCTATGATCATCATCCTATGAATATATGCATTTTTCAGTTGGAGACTTGAACCATTTGATCTCTGCAACAATGAGTGGTGTTACTTGCTCTTTAAGATTCCCTGGACAACTCAATTCTGACCTAAGGAAACTCGCTGTGAACCTTATCCCATTCCCTCGTCTCCATTTCTTCATGGTTGGTTTCGCACCTCTCACATCCCGTGGCTCTCAACAGTACATATCTCTCACAGTCCCTGAGCTGACCCAGCAAATGTGGGACGCCAAGAACATGATGTGTGCAGCTGATCCACGTCACGGACGTTACTTAACAGCCTCAGCCATGTTCAGAGGAAAGATGAGCACAAAAGAAGTTGATGAACAGATCCTAAACGTTCAGAACAAGAACTCATCCTACTTTGTTGAATGGATCCCAAACAATGTCAAGTCAAGCGTATGTGACATTCCACCAACAGGAATCAAGATGGCTTCAACATTTGTAGGAAACTCAACTTCGATCCAGGAAATGTTTAGGAGAGTGAGTGAACAGTTCACAGCTATGTTCAGGCGTAAAGCTTTCTTGCATTGGTACACAGGAGAAGGAATGGACGAAATGGAATTCACTGAAGCTGAGAGCAACATGAATGATCTAGTCTCTGAATACCAGCAATACCAAGATGCTACTGCTGATGAAGAAGGCGAATATGAAGATGATGAAGAAGAAGTTTACGAATCTTGATTTCGAATCTCTCCGAATGGTCCGTCAGGAGCACAAACCAGAACATTAAAAAACCCAAGTCAGTTCATCTATCTCCGTTTCACCATGCCTACTACTATATACATATCAATCTTCATCTGGAATTTTATTATTTTCTAAAAGGAATGTGTTTTGTTTGTTAAAGTTGTCATGAGTTCACTTTCGTGTTTTCATTGTATTTGCCATTTGGTTTCTTCTTTTCGTCATTGTGTAACAATAATAATTTGTCCACGTGCCTTTCTTTCATATGATTAAAAAGGGATTCTTAAAGCTAAAATTTTCGAGTTAACAATTATACAAATAAACGGCAAATTTTAGCTAAAAATGATTAATTCCCATATCTTCGAGATTCTATGGGATTTAGAATTGGTAATAAAATATATAGAAAATTTTATATTGTACAAAAATATATGTTTACGAATCACTATGTAATAACTAATAAGGTTGACAAACAAAGTATTATAAGATTTTAATTAAAATAAACTTTGGACTATGAAAGTTAGAAGAAAAATGTTTAGTTTCACAAAGATAAAGAAAAAATGTTTGAAAAAAATATTCCTTTGAGATAGATTTCGATTTATAAATTATAAACAACCAAAAACTATTCTCCCTGCGGAAAACTAGCAATTTTGGTTGAATAATACTAGTATCAAAATCCTTCCATTAATTTCTGCTATATATTAGATTAAAAGCAAAGAAGACTTATCCTTAGTTGAATTGGTGGTATGAGGAGATGAATCTACTACAAAACTTCTTGGATCGCATTAAAGCTAATCTTCTTTGACGTGCATGGGCAGCGACTTGGACTCTAGTCGCCACTCTTTGAAAACTCATCATGGCAGCATTACGGTTACTTTCCTCAGGAGCTGGAAGGTTCAGATCAAACCCATGTCGGTCAAAGTTACCCTTATCATGTCGTAGCGACGATGCCGTCTCAGTGTCCTTCACATTGACCCTACGATCAACGCATGTCAACGGTTGTAGATCACGCAGATTTATATCATCAATGGGCTGGTCTTGGGCTTGGGCTTGAGCTTGAGCTACTACCGCTTCATGTTCCCTAAGTAAACTCGTCTCCAGACTCTCCACCTCTATCTTCTTCGTAATATTATCGAAATGGAAACAAATATAAAAAGTTAACATTAATTTATTCACTTTCTTTTTTTGTCAAAACAAAACTTCTCATTTTTTATAGAGAATATAAAATAAAATATATATACCTCAAGAGTCGAGCGTAATGCGTTTGGTTGAGATGAAATCTTCGGCTTCAACATTTGATTTTTTTTGTAGAAATTAGAAAACATTTAACAAAAAAATTAAAAAACATTCAATCATCACAGATATGAATACAAAGTTGACAAAATATATAGAAGAACAAAACATAAAAAGATAGAAATAATTAAAATTAAAAACACAAAAGAAAAATAAGATAAGAAGAGAAAATCAATACTTACAGTAAGAGGACTGTTGGGTTTTTTTGCCTCTCCGGTTAAGCACGACGAACTAGAAGTGACCTCTGTATTCGGCAGCGATTTAATAACCGGTTCCGGCGAAATCTTCGGAAGTGACCTCTTTTTAGTACGACCCCATTTAGGAATACAAAGAGAATCATAAGAGAATACAACTGGTTGTGAAAGTTCTAATAAGATTGAAGAAATTTCATAATCGATTTCATCAACGAAACATCTATTGATTTCGCCGTCACGGTAACGGAGAGAACCGTCATGTTTCATTGTTTTCTTCTTCGTCTTCAACATTCAGAAACGAATGACTTTTGGAGTCTCTCTTCGTCTTGAAACGATTGGGTTAATGAGATAAATCTTTCTCCAAAGATTTGGTTTCGTTTTATTTATTTATTTTTTCCATATATCTCGTTACGGTTGATGGTCTGTCTTTATGACACGTGTCACTACATTGTCTCTTAATTTTTTTCTCATTTGGGCTTCTTCCTACTTTTGGGCCATTTTGGGCCATCTAATTTCTATCACTCTTGGGGAAAAAAAATCGGTTCGTTAAGTGCAATTTCGATAATACGAGATCATATTTTCACAGTTTATGAATAATTATAAATTGGAAGAATGTTAAAATTAACAAATATAATATTCAGATCATATGATTATTTTAAAATACTAACTAAACCAATAGAGTATTCTTTTCAAATAGTGGAATACCTCAATCATTAATTTACTTACTTACAAAAAATAAATTTTAAAATACTCCACATGAAAATACATTGTTTTGTTACTGAAACAAAATATATGTCAAAAATAATATTTTTTTTTTTGTTTTTCTGATAAATTTCAAAACTAATAGTTGTTATGTGATGATAAGTATAAATCATAGATTTGCCGTTATTTATAATTTTATAAACTAATTTTAAAGATTCTTTCAAATCTAAATCTAAAATTTAATAAATCATTTAAATAACGATTCAATATTACCACCTCTAGTTTTTCTATGGTACATGAGGGAGGGTCGTTGGCTTACCACGAATCTAATTTCCACCTATACAAACTTAACCTTACACGTGTCACCATCATAAACTGTTAAAACTTTTAGACTTTTTTTTATGAAAGCAAAAAAAAGAATGTTAATAATAATAAAACATTGTAATAATAAATTATAATCAATCAATCGCCTGATTGTCCAAAGCGAGAGATCTGGTTTTGAATCATCGAACCAAAGTTCCAAAAGGTTTCGACTTTACTGTTTTTTAATTTCGGTAAGAAATTGAAAAAATAAACGAATCGAAGATGAAGACGGCGGTGAAGAGACCGATCCACGCCGTGACGACATGGGTTA
>KE157494.1:52722-69683 GCA_000411055.1 Leavenworthia alabamica
CTTTATCTTCTCTCTTTTTTGTGTACTTTAAATTGCAGCCATGAAGAAGCGGAATCTTGAATCTGTTACTAAGCTATCATCTGTATCAAAGAAACTTAACCGGTCCAAAACCGGAATTGAATCTTTAAAGAAAGATTTAGTCAACAAGGAGAATCAAGAAATGGTTTGGTTTCTTTAATGAGTTAATAAAATGTTATTTGTGAATATGAATAATGATTTTTTGTTTTTTTTTGGTTAGGAAGTAAAAGCTAGTATTGCTGTTGCTGAGTCAATGATGATTTCGAAAGATGAGAAAGAAGTTGCAGAGACATTATATGGTTTAGCTGAGATGTTTACTAACTCTAATGTTAACAAGATACAAACCACTAAAGTTAACTCATTCTTGGTTATGGAAGCTGCAAGGCTTGAACCGGCTGTTTCAGTTCTCTCTTCAGCTAAAACTAAGCTCATTGATGAAGTGCCATTAAAACAATCTGATAAACAACTCAGCTTAACAGGGTTTGTAACATGTTTTACTTTTGTCTTTTGTTTGTTTACTCAGATTGATGTCTTTTTTTGTTGTCTAATTTTGCATGATGGTTGATTTTATTGACAGGTTGAATCAAAACAGCTCAGTGAATGTGACTAATCCACATGTAAAAAGTAGTATTGAGTTGTGGCCTGGACTATCTTCAGTTGTTCATTCAAGAGCTTCTACAAAGCTTCCACTTTGGATGGTGGATCAAGCTGCTTCTACTCCCAAGACTGGTTTAATCTTGAGTGAACCCTTAAGAGTAGTCTTGCCAAGAAAGTTAAAGAAATGCGCTTCTCACATTTACATTTCACGTCTCATTAAAGTATTACAAAACAATCAGACTAGTCTCACAACACTTAACCAAAACGAGGAAAGATCTTCACAAGTGTTAGAAAGCAAACTCCATGACCAAGTGACAAATGACTTCAAAACAATGATTTCTTCATCCACAAGGTATCATCAAAACCCACATCTCCTCGATATAAACCGGACACATAACTCAAAACCTGTACAAGAAGACATTACTCAGCTTGGTCTTGAGCTCTATAGTCCTCCGAAAACTTCACAGAAACAGGTAATATATATATATATATATATATACATCACAGTTCTTATCCTCTCTGATTCTAATCTCTTCTCTTTTCCAACAACAGAGCTACGAGTTCCTAACTCTCTCATCATTCCCACAGTATCATATCCCTGCAGCTTACAACAATCACATCTCACCTGCAACTTCAAGCCATCAGGTTTGTCTCTCTACTGAAACAAAGATTTAATGGTTTCAGTTACATAATAGTATTAACATAGACATTGTTTCATCTTGTAGCTGCAGCAGCTTTCACCTTGTCTATCAAGTAGATTCCAAACGCACTACAACATAAACCAGCAGCAACAGCTTCAAAGAAGGCTATGGGCTGCTCAGTACAGACCACCAACAAGTGTAAACACTGTGTCATCATCAAACCAATATAGTAAACCAAACCTCTCACTGAACTTGACTAGTATTCAACAGCCTCTACACATTGCTTCTTCTCCAAGGTACAATTATAATGTGTCTCAACAGCAACATCGTTTCATGGCTGCTGCAATGTCAATGAGCCATCATCATAATAGCAATTCATCACGGACCATGATGAACAAACAAGAACACCATTTCCCATTTATCTATGAAGATACAAGAACACCACCATTGCAACTACTCTGCAACGAGCAGTCGTGATTCGTGAAGCTTGCTTGCTTGCTTTATAGATAATTAGTTCGAAGACTTCTATTTCATGTAAAAAGACTTCAAATCTATCAAGAAAAAAAAACATTGAAACATTTTGTTAATGATACTGACAAAGTACTTTTAACGAGTCATTATTACAATACTAGTAACGAGGCTATAAAAATAACTACATTAAATTTTTTTTTTAAACATAATTGTACTTGTATTTTCATACAAATTAAGTTACAAAGAATGGAGTTTTACAAGTTTTCACACTTAAAGAAGAATAATTATGATATATAATCAAGATTCAATATTATATAATATTGTACTTTAATTCATATTAATGTTAAAATTAAATTATAAAATAACACTTCTGTTGATGCGGAGAATATGTTATATGACTAATTTTTTAATATATACAAATATTCCATAAAACTATATGATATATATAATAAATAAAACAGAAAGCATTCTGACGAAGTGGAGATGAAGAAACTAATATGCTTTGCATCATCTCTCACTCAACTCCCCAATCACAAAGCTATAAGACACCACTGCAAATAGCTAAGCACTAGCCATACAATGGAGACGACAAAAAGAGCAGAGATTGATACAAGGGCACCGTTTAAAACCGTCAAAGAAGCCGTCGCTTTGTTTGGCGAAAGAGTCTTAGCCAGTCAGGTCTATTCAAACCATCTTAAAGTGGCAAGTCCTTAGCTCTCTATAAAGTTGAATTTATATATCTTAATTTGATTTCGAGATCATTATGGTAATAACATTAGTGAAGAAACAGATGCAGGAAGAGAAATGGGATGATCTATCAGGGATTGAGACAGAGCTTAAAGAAACAAAACATAATCTCAAACGAGCAAAAGAAGAAAGCAAACAAATGAGAAAGTCTTTGTTTTCTATCAAGGAAGAACTTGAACGAACAAAACAAGAACTCCAGAAGCTGAGAATAGATCCTCAAGAACCCGAAACGAAAATCGATGAGACTGTTTTCAAAACCAAGTTCGAAGTCTTAGTTCCAAGTGCTAATGATGAACTAATCAAGAGTCCTAGGTTGAGATCGATGAGTGAGAAGAGATACGTGAAATTTGCTAACCCTAGTGATAATAATGGTTCGGTGGTGGAGATGTTTCTTGAGAGACACCCTTCAATGAAAAAGAAGGAGAAGAAAACAAAGAAGAAGAAGAAGAGTTTGATCCCTTTGTTTATTGGAGGGATTTTTTCTAAGAACAAGGTTTTTAAATAAAACAGTTTGGTTTCCAAAACCTAATTATTTTCTTGTGTGAGTTTTTTTTTTTTTTAATAATAATGTGTCATAACTCATATGTAAGATCTTCTGCCTTCGTAAATGTTTCTTGAAAATATATCGTATCTTTTGTAAATATTTGTATACTGTGGATAGGATACTTTTATAAATGACCATAATATAATATAAGCATAGTCTCGAATGAAAATTTTGAAGCAAAAAAAAATGAGAGATTTGAAGTGTTGACTAAACGTAAAAACAGTCACGATGATGATCATCTACATGACGAGCTTCAAGATCTTCACAAGACAGAGCAGAAGACTTGTTAAAGAACTCTATGCAATCTGATATAGCTTCATTGTAATGTACATGAGATGAATAGTAAGAACTACAACACGATATCTTCGGTGGCTCAAACCTCTCTCCGTCACGGAAGCCGACGTGGTTCCTTTGCCGGCGGGAGGAAGAAGGGAAAGTAAGATCAATGACTCTAATGAGAATCTTTCGTAATTTGTGGAAGAGCTTCATGATGATAATCGTTTACGATGAATGATCTTGTGGGTTTGTTGTCTATATGAATGGTGAGAGCTAGAGCTCGCGTGTATATTTTTGATAATTTAAAAAATCATTCAATTTTGTTAAAATAAATTCACAAGTAAATTTGTAATGATTCATCAAGGAGGAAAGAGTGTTTCAATGATTAAACCACCAAAGAATATTTCTTGAGTATGAACATATGTAGGGCCCATATTAACTATATCTAAGCTCATCATCCAATTTAATTGTCTCCAAAATTTGTTTGATAAGAGTTTTCGGACAAATAAAGTACATTAACTAGTCTTGTTCGATTTTTTCAATTCATTAATTTCCGAACACGAATTTAATTATGTTTCAAGTGTTTTCATGTAAGTGTGACTCCATAATAAAATATCATAAATAACAATCGTGGAATTTATATCCAAGTATAACATCTGCAACATTTCACGAAATATATAGCTAGACTAGATTTAAAGCTTTCAATGAAAATACAGAAAAAGACGAACCATGCAACTGATCAACGTACGATTAATCATAAATTGATTTGCTTCATAATTAATGCATAATTAAAGCTGTAATTAGTGATTACATTGACGCAAATATTTTTGTGGTCCTGCATTATACTTTGACCTAGTTTTAGGGCACATTATATTTTGGGACCAGTGGCATTACTAAGCAAACATTTAACTTCAAAAATGTTATAGAGTAAAACAAGAGATTGTAAAAAGTATATATAAAAAAGGCAGATAATGAAAATAAGTTTGAGGCTTTTGGTGAAATGATTGTTGGATTAGGATTCTTTTTATAAATTAAGGTTTTATGATGGTTATGATTGTGTCTTGCACTTTAATTCTTCTTTAAAGTTAAAACCAAACCACCTGGATAACTTAATAGTTTATTATCAGATAATTTTATGACTTGATCATTTGGTTTTATCTAGGGCTAATGACATGTAATGATGGATACTTATTTGCAAGGAAAAAACTTTGTGGTAAAATCATAAATAAGTTGGGATTGTTTGGCGTTTAGTTTTTATACATATCATAATATCATGAAATTTAACATTAAATTAATTAAAATAAGATATTATTTATTTAAAACATACACGATAAAATGATTCAATATTTTATTATTTTTACCAGTCATAATTCGTTTTGTAAATAAACGACAAAATATAGAGTTGACTACTGTGTTTAATTAAATTAGTTAAGGACCTCTGAGTCTGAAACTATGAATTCTGGAAAATGTAAAACGCATTTGGCCCAAAGTTTTTTCCAATGCAACTAATGGGCTAGAGCCCTAACAAGTGTAAAAGGCCCATCTGAGATAAGACGTAAATGAAAATATACTGGCAGCGGATATTTTTAACTTTCATTTTAACCTTATCTATATTTCTTTGTTCTCAAGTCTCAACAATATTACACAGTATTCAATATCCGACTTTTACAAAATCAAAATCAGCTTTCCAAAAAGAACTCGGGAAAATAAAACAATTTACTGATAACGCATGTGGTAGCAATTATATCACTCTGCCACTCTTAACACAACTATCAAAGTTACTGTGGTTAAAACTTTTTTACATTTATCGGCAAATAGCTTTAATTGAGAAAAGAACACGTTACCTTCGTGTTTTTAACACACACTACTCATAATTCTTACATTTGATAGTCAATAATATGTGTGTTTATGATGCAGGTTAAAATCTGGTATACTGATTAAACTAATCTCCATATGATAATATTAAAAAGTTAGAAGTAATAAAACAAATATTATTATCAAGTTAAAATTACAAATTTAAGATTCTAAAACTTTGTAAATAACCACAAAGCAAGGTAATATAGCTCTTGGGTTATAAACCACCAGTTCTTCAAGATTTGAATAAACTCCGGCGTTGACCGCTACCGAGTCAAACGCACCACCACTCGAAACTATTGAGTTATCTTCCGCTGAAGACTTCTTCTCCGTACTCGAAGCATNGAGTGAGCAAGTGAGAGTGGTGCAATGGAAACGGAGAAGCTCGTTGCCGTCAGCTGCACACCTAGCGTCTTTTCTAGTGGTTTGAAGTGCACGCGCCTTCACTGTGTCTCGGCAATCCTCGAACCGTTGGATCGTGCGTTGAGTGTTGTGGACTTTTAATATCCGTTCGATCTGACAGATCATACTGTCTTTTTTAAGCCAGCTTGATTTGAATATGATCTCCACTATGTTTCGACCCGAATCTTCCGGACCTAACTCCGAAACTGCAATTAAACGACAATATCTCGTTCATAAATGCGAGAAAATTACAAAAGTCAAGGAATAAATGAAAAAGAAAAAGAAAAATCTGAGTTTTCGAACATTAAAGCCATAGTTTTAATTTGGTTTTGTCAGGTGGGAGTTGTAATTCTGATACTATCCAATAGAAAACTGACACGTATTATGGGGACATTGATTTTAGTTAGAAGTGACAACTGTTTTTTTATAGTACAAATGGTCCCATCGGCATCGCGTGAAAGTGTTCCAAGTAAAAATGACAGATATGGACACTATAGAATATACTCTTCTCTTTTGTATTTTTCTCTCAAAATGCATTATCATCAAATGCAAATTTATAATGAGTCCAAATCATGATAATTTATTTGATTCACCGACAATAACATTCAGATCTTGATTCCATTAATAAAATCAAGTATTAAGCATAAAATGAAAACATGTTCGTTAATTATTTGCTTAACATGATGGTAAATCTATCGATAAATCCAAGTGCGTATTCACGAAAACATGTGTTAATAATGTTAATTATTCATTCAAAACTAAACAAAAGTATGTTATAATCATATTTCATAAGTCAAATTATGAACTGAGATATTAACAAATTTCCAGGGATCCCAAAACTTAATCATTACTTTTTCAATCAATTTACTTAATAAAATTGAGCTAAGTGATAAAATCAGATAAATATTAACAAAAATATAAAAATAATTAAAACGTTACCTGCGTGACGAACCGCTTGATGAAGCTCTAAGCTTTCAAGCTTGGGAAAAACTTCTCCACATTGGGAACAAGCACAAACCCTAGGCGAAATGGGATACCTAAAATAGAAAATAAAATTAAAAATACGTAAAATGTAGATTATAACTAATTTCATTTTCTCATCATTAGTTTTTGTAGTCGTTACCGGCTAGGGTCAACGATCATGTGACACTCATAACATCCGGAGAGTTTACGGAACTGCATGGCTCTAAACGACGTCGTAGAGGATGACGTGTAACTCCTGGCGTTAGATCTCGTTGAGCCAGATGTAAGAGACCGGGACGAGGAAGAGGAACCATGTTGACTAGGTTTACGAGTCAGGAGACGAGTCTCCGAGTCAGCGATAGCTGAGTTAGCTACGACGGGAGAGTGGTCGGCTCTGTGAACCACACGAGGGTTGCCGTGAGCCACGTCTCTGAAGCTACAAATAGAGCTGCACGATGAGCCGAGCTTCGAAGGAGATAATAAGTAAGTCGTTAACGGAGCAGATGTAGAGTTCTTGGAAGGATCGTGGACTGTTGACCCTTCGATTTGCTTGCAAGTCAATAGGTTCTTGATTTGGTCCCATGAAGATGGCTGCTTCTGAGGTACTGTTTTCTTCGGTTTGTGTGGTTTATGTTTCTGTGGCTGCGTTTGGTCAGTGGAACTTTCGCGTTTCTTGCGTTTAATCGGTGGTGGATTGTGATTTTGAGGCTCAGTGTTTTCCGGCAAGAAAGTGAGTAAAGCCATTGAAAGAAGTAACTCTTGAGAATGTGAGAGTTTCTTTTAGTCTTTTTTTGTGTGTGTGTGTGGTTCTTTAATTATAAGCTTTTATTGTTAGGTGTGGAAATCGAAGATGGATCCAAGATGGGTAATAAGGAGGGAAAATAAAGTGGTGGCCTCTGTTTCTTTGATTTTTTTTTATCTTACTGTTTTACTTTCTTACCCTTCATTAATATTCTTGTCATTTGGTTTTAAAATTTTAAATCATTAGTTTTTCAATTGAAAAAATATGGTGTACTAATATATGAGCTATATTTAGATATCATGTTTTGTCAGAAAAAAAATCTTGAAAGTTAATTTGAAGATATTGAAATTAACTTCTTTTTTTGGACGAGCTTGGTTGGCTTGTAGAGATGCTTTAAGCCTTTAAACTGCTTCACAGTTAATCTTCCATTACAGTTGACCTTTGTAAGGGATGACTTGGTCAACGTCATTAAAGCTTCCATTGGTAGAAATGCAAATAAATGCCACACAAGCATATTGACTTATTTTTTTAATAAAGTAATAATTTTATTTTTTTGTTTTACTAAAAAAAACTCCTATAAATCAGTATTTCGAACATTTTTTTTTAAATAACAATAAATTTATTTTATATCCCATAAATATCATTAAAATTGATTTAAGGCAAAATTACCATTTAATTTTTCAATAAAATTAAAAATTAAATTTTATTTTGAGAAAATTATATAAATCCTAAACAATAAATAATAAACTCAAACAGTATATACTAAACTCTAACCTTAAATACTAAATTATATCTTTAAATCAAAATTTTAAATCATAAATGATAAATAATAAACTCAAATACTAAACTCTTACCCCTAAATAATAAATAATAAACCCAAACATTAGATATTAAACCCTAATATTAAATAAAAATATTTTTTTTTATAAAAAATATAACTTTTAATAAAAATATATTTTAATTAAAATGATATATATGTCCAATTAAAAAATTAATGTATTTTCTCCTATAAACTATATTTGATGGTGTTAGAAAGAATTACTCATTTATATTTTGAGCTAAGTATTATTTATATAAACTAAAAAGCCATAAATTAATTATATTTAGTAATTTCAATATTACTGCATACTTTATTTTCTAAACAGAATATTTTTTATTTATTAAAAGACGCTACAACATAAATAGAAATGTAAGTTACACTTACAAGAAATTTTGATCAAAGAATTTAAATTTTAATATAAGTTTGGAGACTCCAAGAATGCAACGCAAGACCAAGAAAACAAAAAAAATTTGGTAAACAAAAAAAAATCATTATAAAATTATATTTTGGAAGTATGGTCAAAATTATTGTAAAACACCAGACAAGTTCTCTGGAAACTTCGTATTTGGAACTGTGATTACGGATTCCAAATTCTGTATTTTGTCTCTGGTTGAAATTTTTTATCTTTAATTTCTTACTGCCCTGTAAACAAATTATGTAGTATTTTATTTTACTTATACAGTTTTTGTTAACAAATTAAATATTATTATAAATATTTTAAATTTATGCAGTGAGCTCTTTTGTATTTAGTAAAAACTTGATTTTGGGTTAAACTGATAGACTGTTTTATCAAAGTAAGTAATTAATGTGTCCTAAACTAAACTCACTACAGTAGATAGTAGTGGAGTTACACTTGAAACTAGTGTAAGAAAGTATGGGAGTGAATTCATTTATTAATATACTGATTATCATAAAAAGTTTAATTAATACGTCAGATGAAAAAATAATTAATATACAGTATAAATAAATGAAAAATATTCAAAAATGCCGTAACACAATACATATATTATTCTAGGTTGTGGTATTACATTTAAACACAAAATATATACTATTTTGGGTAAGTGTATTAATCATTCATCAATAAACATAAAAGTAATTCAATCATGGTCAGGGTGAGACATAAATATAAAATTACGGTTTAAGATTGACCATTGACCGGATATAAAAACCTAAGGCCTTCAAATTCGCCGCAAAACTTGGATTTATTATTTGTTGTGTTCCACATTTGTCCCTCTCTTTTGTTTTAAATCTAATAAAATCATCATATTAATAAGTTGCATTGTTTAGGTTTGTTAATTTGTTTCTTAAGTTCTTAAACCAGTTTGAATTTCAAAACGAAATGTAAATTGGTGACAATGGAATTTATTCGACTGACAAAATCCTGCAGCATGTTAAAGACCAGACTCCCTAATGAACACGTGGCTTGTTAAGATTGGTTTGTCATTAATAAATTTCACAACTTAATAACTTCAAAATTGTTACATACTGTAAAATTTTATATTAGTATTTACCCATATTGTATTGAACCCTTCCAGTTCCCAATTTCCATAGTTTTAAGTGCTTTTAAGATTTTTAAAACACAGACATAGAGAACTGGCTCAGATTTATTTGGTAATATTTAAGATATTTATGTCACAAATTAAAAAGAAGATGTATAATCCATATACTCAATCTATAATTAAATTAAATAACTTGGTAAAACAGTAGATGTGAGTAAACAATCCCGGTTTTGGTCTTTATTACCTAAACCGGTGATCCACATCGAGAATTCGCATCAGGTTGGGTTGTAGAGAATCAAACAAAACGGTGAAAAAGAAGAGAAGTTATCGCTGAGCCTTCACACTGGATCATACTTAGTAGTAGCTTCGTATCAATAAATGCAATTGACTGAGTAAATATATACAACAACTTCATCCAAAAATGGTCCCTAAATTTATAGTGGATTTACCTATCATTCCTTGACATCTTTCTTCAATTATTTATATATTGTTTTATCATTTTACATTTATCTACACATGTCATGTACGCAATATTTATATATCTCCAGAAATGTTGTTAACATTTATGATTTATTTTCCACATTGATATGTCACGATTATAACCATGTGGTCGGTCCTGTGTTAAGTATTATTGATTTCACGTTTAGTCCACAACAACTCTAATATTCTGCGGGTTTTCATGCACCAAACTAATCTCTCTTGTTAGTTGTTACACCGAATAAATCGAAGCGAAACATGATTTTTGATTATTATTCGGTTAACCGAATAAATCGAATAATAATTCAATCCGAATCGAATTGAAAACCGAATTAAAAATAAAAAAGTTCCGATCGGTTTTTTCACTTAAAACCAAATAAAGCAAAACCGATTTAGTTAGGTTTGGTTTTCGGTAAACCGAACAAATCGAACCGAATGCCCAAGGCTAGAATCGTATACGTATGTATTCGTCCCACAAAGGAAATGGAATATGTAGTCGTAAAAGTATATTACTGACCGTTGGATCAGTATTTGACTATTACGATCTTCTACTTTTAAGCGGGTGTACTGTATCTCTTTGCACCAAATTGCACAGAATTAGTTAGTTGAAGAACCCGTTAAGTGGATAAGACGCTGTGGCTCTAAATCCCTTTTCTCGAATAGAATAAAGCCACGTGAAGAAATATTAGCCGTAGTGAATAAATAAATCTAGTGGCTGAGATTAACTTAAAACCCATAACCATCTCCTAAACCACTGGTTCTTCTTCTTCCTTTCATCTTCGCGCGATTTCCACACGAACAAGGGAAAAGTATCGAAATCGAAATGCCAGTTTCACTTCCATCTACGCCTCGTCTTCAATCTCCGTTCATTCACCGTCCCATCAATTCCACTCCGTCGAGGAATTTCCGGTCTCCGGCAACATCTTATCCCCGAATCAAAGCTGAAATCGATCCGAACACGGTATGATCCTATATCGAATATTTTTATTCTCACTGATTGATAATGATCGATTTTGTTTTGCTGTAATACATTGATTAGGTAGTTGCAATATCTGTTGGTGTGGCCAGCGTCGCATTAGGAATCGGAATCCCTGTCTTCTACGAGACTCAAATCGACAATGCCGTGAGTCGTCTTCTCATTTTTACTAACACTTCACTGTATAAAGCCATTATTAACTTCGAGAATCTGATAATCCATAAGCTTGTGAAAATGAAGTTAACAACACTGTTTCGTTTATAAACCTTCATAGGCTAAGCGAGAGAATAATCAACCTTGTTTCCCCTGTAATGGAACCGGAGCTCGTACGTTGAATTGATTCTTTCTTCTCTTCTCTTTAAAGTTTTTTGCTATTTATGAACACTATGGTCTCTCTATTGATTGAGCAGAGAAATGTAGATTGTGTGTGGGAAGTGGTAATGTGACAGTAGAGCTTGGTGGAGGAGAGAAAGAAGTCTCCAACTGTATCAACTGTGATGGTGCTGGTTCTTTAACCTGCACTACTTGTCAAGGCTCAGGTGTTCAACCTCGGTACCTTGACCGAAGGTACATGATCATCGTGAATCAGTGCCTACTCAGTTTTTTTTTGCACATTATAGAGTTACTAACACAATTATTTTGTCTTGTGGTCAGGGAGTTCAAGGACGACGACTAAATATCTTGCACTAGAGAACAGATCAAAGAGTCTCTATTTCTCCCTTGTCACATTTCTTCATTGTGTATCTACATTGTACAATACTGTTTTGTTCACTAAACAAGTGAGAAATCATGACATGTATAATGTAACAAACAAAGAACTGATGCAATGAGTTAGCTACATATGTAGCGTCAAGTCAACCTAGCTATGCAACTGATGTCTCAACAGAACATATGATTCTAGTATTCAACATGGTTTTTGCCAATTGACTGGAACAGGTAATTCAACTCCAGTGGTTGTAGTCTCCATCGAACATTGGGATAGCTTCCGGCTTCCGCCATTTTTCTCTCTAAGACTCTACATATATTGCTCTCGTACCAGATACAAGAAACAGAGCTCACGATCTCAAATTTGTAGTCTGAATGTATTCATGTTATTGAAGTTAAAAGAGCAATGAATTTTTATACAAGCCTTACAACAACATAGACCGAATCTGAAGGAAATGAAACTGCAACAAACTCATACGCAAAAGACGTATTCAACTCCTAAAAAACTAGCATGAATTATTCAAGCTTCAAACTTCCAACATATCAGTCCTCCATGGATCGCGATAAGAATCCAGAATCTACGGTTTCGGATTTAGTGATTCTGCGGACATGGCGCGTAGATGAATCGTTTTTAGATATTACAAACGGGCCGAAATCAAATGTTTGGTAAAGCCCAGGCCCAATATAACCCAAATTCAGCTCACTTTCTAAAATTTGTTGTCACTTGTCACCGCCACCATAATAAACGAATATTAACACTGTTGATAAACATATCTGTCATCTAATTAATCCGAATACTCAATATAAGAAGTCTTTCTCAATAATACAACATTAACTACTAATTTTTTTTTAATATTTAAGCAAAAGATTAATAATGAATAAATTATAGATCCCGCCAGCCACCAGTGATGTTGACACTGACTAGAGTTGAACTTACAGCTCAATTGCCGCTCTATTCAGAGAAAGGGGTGTCACCGTAATTTCATCTATAATTAAAATAAATAAAAGGAAAATCTAAAATAGATCTGAACTGAAATCCCGGTTGATACTCCACCGACGTTTACTAGAAGATATTGAGTAATGTCACACTGACTCCTTCTCCACCTTCTTTGATTCAACCCAATCCTTGCGTCATCTTCATCAACATTTACAAATCTCTCTCGCAATCTTAGATCCACAGGTACATTGACACTAGATCTATTCAAAGCTCTTGTTGTTTATTACTCACACAGCTACTTGACAAAATGAGTGAGAAATCAAAGTCTAGAGGTTGGTGCGGTTGGTTTATCGCAATTATTGTATTAGCTTCTGTTATACTCGCCATTGTTTACACTGTTAAATTAAGAACGAAGAAATCTGATGACGGTGGTCCTGTTCCTGGACCTCCCGGAGCTATTGATAAAAAATACGCCGACGCTCTCAAGCTCGCTGTACAGTTTTTCGATATCCAGAAATGTAAAAATCCATGATCATCATCGTGTTTCCAATTTTGAAAATTCGAATTCTAGATTTGAAAGTTTCTAATATAAGATTTGTATTTTTTTTATTGATATTAGCTGGTAAATTGGAGAATAATAAAATATCTTGGAGAGGAGATTCAGGTCTTAAAGATGGAAGTGAAGCTAATCTTGATCTATCTAAAGGATTATATGATGCTGGTGATCATATTAAGTTTGGTTTCCCAATGGCCTTCACTGCTACCATTTTATCATGGTCCATTCTTGAGTATGGTGATCAAATGGCTGTAGTGAATCAATTAGCTCCTGCTAAAGAGTCTCTTAGATGGACCACTGATTACTTTATCAAAGCTCATCCATCTGATAATGTTCTTTATATTCAGGTTTTGGATCTTTTTTCATTCATGGTAAAGATTCATACCCTCGTTTTGTAAGTAATGTGATGAGTGATTGTGTTTGATTAGGTTGGAGATCCAAAAGTAGATCATAAATGTTGGGAGAGACCAGAGGCAATGACTGAGAAGAGACCACTTATTAAAATTGATGCTGAGACTCCAGGGACTGAGGTTGCTGCTGAAACTGCTGCAGCTATGGCTTCTGCCTCTTTAGTGTTTAAGGATAGTGATCCTCAATATTCAGCTACGCTTTTGAAACATGCCAAGCAGTTGTTCGATTTTGCTGATTCTAAAAGAGGGGTTTACAGTGTTAGCGTACCTGAGGTTCAATCGTTTTACAATTCTACTGGTTATGGAGATGAGTTACTATGGGCAGCTAGCTGGTTGTATCATGCAACGGAGGAAAAAACTTACCTTGACTATGTTTCTAAACATGGTAATGAATTTGGTAGTTTTGGGAATCCAACTTGGTTTAGTTGGGACAATAAGCTTGCAGGAACACAGGTTAGATTGAATGAAGAAGAAGAAGAAACTGTGTTTTTTTTTCTTTTCCTTGGATTAATATTTGTGGCTCCTTCCAAATCATTGCAGGTACTATTATCAAGATTACTCTTCTTTAAAAAAGATTTATCAGGAAGCAAGGGACTTGGAAGTTACAGAGACACAGCTAAAGCTGTTATGTGTGGTGTTCTACCAAACTCCCCAACAGCTACAAATAGTAGAACAAAGAGTAAAAAACTTCACTTTATTTTTGCATTGAATATAAAGCCTACTTGACTCAGTTTCTTATATAAACCTTGAATCATGTAAATCTTTTTGTTAAATAGGTGGTCTTATATGGGTTAGTGAATGGAACTCGTTGCAACAATCCGTGTCCGCAGCATTCTTAGCCTCACTTTTCAGTGATTACATGCTCTCTTCTCGTATACATAAAATATCTTGCAATGGGAAAATCTTCAAAGCAACAGAGCTCAGAGATTTCGCCAAATCGCAGGTAACAAACAACAACAACACATGAAAGTTATCTATACATACACAAAATTCAAACAACTCAAAGAAGAAGACTTAGAGTTTATTTCTTGTTGATGCAGGCTGATTACATGCTGGGGAAGAATCCGATAGGAATAAGCTTCGTGGTTGGTTACGGAGACAAATACCCACAATTTGTGCATCATAGAGGAGCTTCGATTCCAGCAGATGCAACCACAGGGTGCTTAGATGGACTCAAATGGTTGAACTCAACCGAACCAAACCCAAATGTAGCAGTTGGTGCACTTGTAGGTGGGCCTTTCCTGAACGAGACGTTCACTGACATACGAGATAACCCAATGCAGAACGAACCAACCACGTACAACAATGCACTACTCGTTGGTCTGTTGTCTAGTCTTGTCACTACATCTTCTGCTTTACAATCGTTGAAGTGAGCCTTTAAATTGAAATCACATTGCTTTATTTTTATGTGTATTTTTTTATTTAAATTTGTGTGTTTATTCACGTTATGTATTTGCTTAATGCTTATTATGTGTTGAATGAAAACAATTAGTTTTATAAAAAGCCAAATTTGTGAAAGAAAAAAAAGAGGAATAATCTAACGGCCCGGCTTAGCTCTCAAAAACCAATATAAAACCGAAACATTAGCGCAAAATCAATGAACCGGTTTTATGGGTTTAGAATTTAAACCCTTAATCGTCTCATGAAATTAACCCTTGTGTCCTTAAGACGACGAAGGCAGCTTCTTCTTCTTTAGTTTATAGTGCTCAGCTCAGAATCGCAAATCGCCGGTTTAATTCTCCGGTCAGTAGTTTCGTCTTTTCCAGGTCAGATTATTTTAGATGTTTTCCTTTCCTCGAGACTTGAAGTTCTGTTATGATTTAATTGAGCATCGGCTTTTAACTCTAGTTTGAAACCTAAATAGTGAGAAGTGAATGAACAGGAATTAAAATTGGATATTCAATGGAAGGGTTAAAGCTCTCCGATGCAGAGTTGATGATAAACATTCATCCTTCGAAGAGCAGAAACGTCTTTGAAGCCATTTGTCGTGAGCTCAGTGCTCTTCTTTTCCAGTTCGTTCCTTTTTTTCTCCTAATAGCTAAAACAAGAGCTCACTGTTGTTACTTAAGGTTTAATCTGTTGGTGATACTTAATTGATTAATAACATTATTGGTGATGCTTATATAAGGTATAATGAAACGTTTGATGGAGTGTTGTTGGCTTATGATGCAAATGTGAAAAGCAAAGAAGCTAAAATACTTAGTGGACTTCATCCTTACTTTGGTGTTAGAGTTAACACAAGACTAGTCCTTTTTGATCCTAAGCCTCATTCTCTTGTTGGTAAGTATCTCTTTTTCCAACATTATTGCTGTTGGTTACTCTTAGTGCATAGTTTCTAGCTGATATTCTAATATGTGTATGTTAAAGCAATATCGGTTGGTTAATTTCCTTTTTTGTGGTTATGAAGAGGGGAAAATAGTGAAGCTTTCTCCAGAGTCAATCCATTGTGTTGTTCTTGGTTTTTCTGCTGCAGTCATAACTGATGTTGATATCCGTGAAGAATTCAAGTACAAAGTGGTATGCATGACTTCTGATAATTCTTGAAATCCTTATGATTCAGTTTGTTAAAACATATACTCATAATCTTTGTTGTATTCAGATGGATGGGGAAGGTTGTTTTGTGAGCAGATCGCATAAACGGCATGCATTAAAGGTTGGAACCATGTTACGCCTTCAAGTCCAAAGGTAAAAAAAAAACTCTGAGAGTTGTTTGACATGATCTCATTGTTGCCAATTAAATTGTGGATAGTTAAAATAAAAAATTATGGTGCAGTTTTGATGAAGAGGTAATGCATATAGCTGGATCTCTACTTCCAGAAAACACAGGATGCGTTAAGTGGCTTCAAAAGCACTCTGAAGAAGCAACTTCTCATATGGATAGGTTAGTTTAGTCTTTGTACACTCACCATCATCATTATCACCTTTATTAACAAACCTGTTTATTTCCAGGGATAATAAACGGAGGAAAATCACTTGAGGAAATATGTATTTAGAGGCTTCATTGAAGAGAAGCAACGATTTTGAATTCTTTTCTTGTATCGAACTCACATCTTAAACAAAACTTATATACTATTGTTTTTATCATCTGTAAGGCTTTTCCTTGTTAATCAAAATCATATGTCATCACTGAGTTATTATGCCACCACTTGGGAAGAGGCAAACTTACAGATGTGAAACAGTTCAAATCCAATACAACAATCTTTAAAAAACGAGGTACAATAGAGAGTCAGACTCTGTTCTGTATGTAATTGATACACCAAATGACAAGAAAGTAAAAATGTGTAACCTATAGTTTTCCAACAGCTCTTGTTCTTCCATAAAGCAAA
>KE157497.1:7382-43645 GCA_000411055.1 Leavenworthia alabamica
TCGGTTAACCGAATAAATCGAATAATAAATCAAACCGAACCAAACCGAACCGAAAACTGAATTAAAAATAAAAAAGTTCTGATCGGTTTACTTACCTAAAACCAAACAAACAGAAACCGATCTAGTTTGATTCGGTTTTCGGTAAACCGAACAAATCGAACCGAATGCCCATGACTAGTTAGAGGACAAGTAGAAATTCTAAAATAGTGTGATATTGAAAATTTATTTAATATTTATATATGTATATATTATATATAGATATTATAAAAATATCTTTTAATATAATTTTTTTATAAATAATTATATATACATTTTTTTGCTTAGAACATAGAAGTTAGAATCTAATACACTTGTGACCCAATCTCTAAAACAAAATGACATCTGTATCATTTTCTTAAGGTTGGTCAAACATGAATATATTTTTTGAAGGTTGGTCAAATATTGAATATTTATATTACCTTATCTTAATAAGGCTATAGTTTATCTTTAACATAATTATAAAATATTAAAATCAATTAAAAAAAGGGAAAATGATATTTCCAAGGCAATGAGACATAAACACTGCAGGTGTTACTACCTCTCCATCTGCATTTTTCTGACTAACACAATATTTTACTTTAAATAGTGAAATAAACCATTTTAAAAACAATTAAATATTATTAAAATATTTACTTTTTTTAGTCTAAGTATTTTTTTCCACCTCAACTGTCTTGTCTTATAGTCTTTTTTGTTCTCAAACACTTTTCTAGCTCTCTCCAACAAAGACAGAAAAAAAAAAGTTTTTTTTTGTTGTAGTTGTCTTTGCTTATTAAGCCAAACTCTCTAAAAACAAAAGAAGTGGTAGAAAAAAAACTATCCTAAAAGCAACCAACCTCTGTCTCTCTTTCTCACTCTCTCTTAGTTCCATGGACTTGCAACTGAAGCAATGGAGAAGTCAACAGGAGAATGAGTCAGAAGAACAAGACTCTTCTTCAACTAAGATATCAAACTTTTTCTTTGATCAGATTCAATCTCAAACTGTGACTTCTGCTCCTCTTCCTCTCTTTGTCTCTGAACCCAACAACTCTTCTTCCTCTTTCTCATCCTTCTCTCCTCACTCTTCTTCTTTCTCATCCAGAGTCCATAGTAAGTTAAAAGGGGAAAACTTATAATTTTTCTTTTACTGAAATGTTGATATAAGCCTTATGTTATAATTTGTGTAGAGATGGGAAACTTTTTCAGCTGGGCACAGTGGCAAGAACTTGAGCTACAAGCACTGATCTATAGATACATGTTAGCTGGTGCTTCTGTTCCTCAAGAACTTCTCTTACCTATCAAGAAAAGTCTCATTCATCAATCTCCTTTGCACTATCTTCACCATCCTCTTCAACATAGTTTTCCTTATCACCAACCTTCTTGTCAGTCTCCTCTCTCTCTCCTCTCTCTGCTTCTTATGTCTTTGAAAGAATCTTTCTTATCAAGATCTAGAAATTTCAATTCATAGCCTCACCAAACAAAAAGGTAGATACATTTACTAATGAACACACACTATATAAAAGCAGGGTATTGGGGAAGAGGAGCCATGGATCCAGAGCCAGGGAGATGCAAGAGAACTGATGGAAAGAAATGGAGATGTTCAAGAGATGTTGTAGCTGGTCACAAGTACTGTGACCGTCACATTCACCGTGGAAGAAACCGTTCAAGAAAGCATGTGGAAACAACCAAAACTAACACCACAACCACAACAGCTCCATCTTCATTTGTCTTAGGAAAGGAGCTTGGTCATGAACCAAACAACAACCACTTCTTCTCCAATGGTTCATCTCAACATCAAAGGTACATAAAAAAAACATAACACTGTTTAATTAAAGTCATCATTAGCTTTAAAATAGTTATTACACTGTGAAGTGATGCTGTGAAGAAAGGTGTAATGTTGGCTATTGGGTGACATAGAGACTTATCATACTTTTGTTTGAAAGATAATGATCACAAGTTGGATTTGATAGAATCTAAATTTTTCTTTTACTAGTTAGGTGAGACTTTTCAATCAAAGAAATAGAAAAAAAAAATATGTATTTTGAAATAATAATGAAATGGTAGGTCCTTAGTTAAAGCTGACCAAACCTGTATACACAAGAACAAAGCTCTTAAAATTCTACAACCACTTCCTCTTTAAACACAACACAACATTTTCAATTATTTTACTTAGATATTTTTATGTGACAGCAACAACAACAAGAGACCATATGAAGGTGACAGTGGATTTAGTAATGAGAGATCAGAAGATAGCCAGATCTTGAGGCATTTCTTTGATGATTGGCCAAGATCATCAGATTCTACTTCGAGTCCTATGAGTTTAGCTACTTGTCAGCTTTCAATCTCCATGCCTGGTAATAACGCTTCTTCAGATGTTTCTTTAAAACTTGCGACAGGTAATGAAGAAGAAAACATGAGAAACAACAACAATGAGTTGAATTGGAACCATCAGAATATGGGTGGACCATTAGCTGAGGCTTTAAGGTCAGCTTCTTCGACAACTTCAAGTGTTCTTCATCAGATGGGAATCTCAACTCAAGTCTTTCAGTGAAGAACAAGTGTTGTCATCTTTTTGTTTGGTTTCTTTAAATTTTTATTTGAACTGTTTCTTTTTTTTTAAGATTTGAGTTGGTGACTGCTGTGGTATTTATTTTATTTCCTCCTAATGAGTTAAACGAGTCAGACAAGGCAGAAGAACAATGCGAGTGTTAATCCGGTTTAGGTTTTCACTTAAGCAAAAACCGAATCAATTTTGGAAAACCAACTAAATAACTTCGAATTATGCGGTTTTAAGTAAAACACTCTGTAACAGATGAAGGGTTTAGGGATATACAACAAAACCTCTGGCTCTGTCTTCTTCTTCACCGACGGTGAGTGAACCTTCGAACTAAACCGGAATAAACCTTTTCCAGTCCCATCGTGAAAGTTTTTGTGTTCGCTGCGGAAAACATTAATCAGAACCGTTTCTTCTCGCCAGAAAGTTTCTGCCTTTAAGGAGGTCAGATCATTCATTTCAAATTTAACAGAAACTAAAATTTGAACCATTTTTATGATTAAGGTCTAAAAATCCTTATATTTCCGCAATTTATTGACCAATATTTGATTTTTGAGTCTCAATTGCTGTAAGAGCTTTTACAAGTTTTGATTTTTTTTTCCACTTATTAATATGACCAGAAAAATGAAGTATGTGAAGCCATTGAGCTTATTGGGTAATGCGTTGAAGACAAAAGTATCAGTCACTGGAAGGTTTCTTGGTTTAGATGTTGGTGATAAGTATGTTGGCTTAGCTATTTCAGATCCTTCTAATATGGTTGCATCTCCATTAAGGTCCTTATCAATTTTAGTTTCTATCAGTCAAAGTTGATCCAAATCAATCAGTTTATTATTGCAAAATCATTTACTTCTCTTGCAGTGTTCTGCTTAGGAAGAAAACAAACATTGACTTAATGGCTACAGATTTTCAAAACCTGGTATGTGTTATCATTTCTTAATTGTTTTTGACAATGAAGAAAAAAACTTAGTAGTTTCGCTCAGTATCTTTACTAAAGGATCAAACTTTTAAGTGTTTGATGTCTCTGTTAAACTTATTGTTAGGTTATATCCAACATAGAGTTCTTGACATTGTAGATACTCTATCAAACAAGTAAACTTATGAACTACATTTGATTACACCAATAATTTGACTTCATTGATCTCGTTGTCTGACTCATCCAGATCAAAGCATTTTCTGTGTCGGGCTTAGTCGTTGGTTATCCATTTGGCAAACTTAACAATGTAGAAGATGTAAGCGTTCTTCTTTCACTGAGTTGTTAACTATTTTTCCTCTCAAGTAACCAAAAAGGATATTTTCAACTTGGAATAGGTTGTCACTGTGAATCTTTTCATCGAGGAACTTCGTAAAACCGAAAAACTCAAGGATGTAAAGTATACTTATTGGGACGAAAGATTATCATCAAAGGTATATGCAGATTTAAAAATCTTCCTAAGTTCTAGTAAAGATATTAGAATTTAGCTCTGTAATTTACTAATTTATAAGCTCTTGAATTTTACAGACTGTTGAACTAATGTTGAAGCCCTTGAATCTGCATCCAGTTCAAGAGAAGACAATGTTGGACAAGTTCGCCGCAGTAGTTATACTTCAGGTGCTGTTACTACTCTATAGTTAGAGACCGATGAAATATGTTCTTATATTTCATCACTTCTCACTTGAAAACCTCTATTATGTTTGATTATTACTTGCAGGAGTATTTAGATTACGCAAACAGGTATGTAAACACTGAGACAGCAGAGTAAAATAATAAAGGAGGTAACGACAAAGTAGCCAAAGCAGCTAGTTAGATTTGGTGTGACATCTTGCATCACACTAATTTGTATCTTTCAAGAAACTTGTTTTGGCCTCATTAGTATCTTTAAGCCTTAGGCAAATCAATCTCTTATGGATATGTTACATCATAGCTTAGTTTTACTAGAGAGAACTTGAACACACATTTTTCAGACTCTATTAAGGTAAGATCCAAGTGGTTTTGTTTTCTCATTGCAATATTCCAACAGTCTTGTTGATTTCATCCAGTTTCTTTATCCTCAATCTTTCACTTTCAGTCAGTAGCTGCCAAAACAAAGTCATTAACACACATTGGATCTTTGTAAGGAATCTACAAAGCTTTAAGTGTTTTAGACTAAATACCTCCATTAACATGGAAACAAGGTGAGTTTTCTCTTTGTTCTTTTCATTGAAAGCTTCCAATGTCTCTTTGTATTCTTTCTCCTTCTTCTGGCAGCTTTGAGCCAAAGATTTGATATCTCGATTCGCCATGTCGATTTTTTTCCTCACCATTCCAATTTCTTTTCTCATAGGATCTCCCATAATCTCTAGCTCCTGTTTTAAGTAAGAACATAATAAAGTTTTTATTTGTTGTCTATTTGAAATCCAATCCCATCATGTTTAACTTACTTCTAATGTTTGAGTCAAGCTTCTTGTAGCTTCCTCTGCAAAACCGAGACGCTGTTGAACTTTTTCTTTAACAGTCATTTTCTTCCTCTCGATCTCTTCTTCTCGGGCTTGAAACCTTGACACTGCGGCTTTCCATATCTCTTCTTCTTCATTCTCCTCCATTGGTAACTTACCATTGGTGTTGACTCCAACAGCTCCTGAGTTCTTGCTACTCATTTTTTTTGGTAACTTCTTGTTATTACACAACAAGTCTCTATGACTCTCTCCCAATATCTTATTTATGTAACTTTTAAAGTCTTTTGCTTTTGCTTCAATTTAATCTTCTCAAAACGAATTGCTTTGCTTTTACACCATTCCAAAATCAAAGCTAGCAATCCCGCCAAAAGTAAAAGGAAAAAGTAAAATTTTGATGATCAAAGATGTCTTTTTTTGAGGTTTTTTTTCTTTAATGTTTGCAAGTTGCTTTTTTTTTTGAACAATTCGACCCATTAATCTTCGGAATATATAAATACTGAGATACTAATGATTTTTATAAAGTACTAAGCTGGTGATTTATATGTTATCATGTCTCTGGAGAAGAGGCTAAATTTACAATATTACATTTGAGAACTTAGATATATAACTTACAACAACGTTTACATTTTGACAAATTTTACTAGAAAATTTTCTGTCTTTTGCTTAAAACAACTCGAACTCAAGATGATCTCCTATGGCTTTACATTCAAGATACTTGTTACTGCCTCCAGGTGAATCCGGTGCAGTCTCGGGTCCACCTCCAAACTCGTAGAAATCCGGCAGCTCAGGTGGGATTGCGCATCGAATCAGAGCCCAATTCAATCCTTCAAAGAAAGGATGTCTTTTGATTTCTGCAGATCCTTTCTCTGACCCAAGTCTGTTCTCTGGTTCCTTAACCAAAAGCCCTTTGATCAAATCCTTTGCCTGGAAGCTCACAAGTGGACTATCAGGAAACTTGAGGTTCTGTAATACAACATTGGCCAATGTCTCGTCGTTATTGTAACCTTTGAAAGGTGTTTTCCCATATAGAAGCTCGTAGAGGAGAACTCCAAAAGTCCACCAGTCAACTGCAGCGCCGTGTCCTTCTCCTTTTATGATCTCTGGGGCTAAGTACTCGTGTGTTCCCACAAAGGAATTGGATCTTGCTTCGGTTGGTTCAGCCACAAGCTGAGGCAATGATCTCTTCAAGTGTTGTTGGGCTTTTGAAAGATGTTCAGGTCTTTTCAGCTTCCTACCTTGTTGTTGGTTTGAAGAGAGCCTAGGGCTGAAACAAGAAACCTGGCAAGATGGTTCGGTAATACAGAATGGTTGTATGCAGTTGGATGTGTTGTATGGACCCGAAACCCTTGCGGCATCTTTACCAGGCGGAGAGTTTGACCTGAGAAGAGTTGGATTCACTGCACAACGAAGTGAGAGGTCGAAATCCGTAAGCATAATGTGTCCATCTTCACGGACGAGTATGTTCTCCGGTTTCAGATCTCGGTATATGATACCAAGCATGTGTAAGTACTCCAATGCAAGAAGAATCTCCGCAACATAGAATCTACAAGAAAAACAAATTTGTATCATCAGTTTAGTAAATGAATGATCTAAAGATGAGAGATTTAAAAAAGTAATCTTTACCTTGCTGCAGGTTCAGGGAAACACCGGCCTAGCTGCTTCTGTCTAAGGACATGAAGATCTCCTCCAGGACAGTACTCCATGACTAGACAAGACAAATTATCCGAAGTAAATTGCGCGTATAGTGTAGGAAGAAAAGGATGGTCCAACATTTTAAGTATTTCTCGTTCTGCTTGTGCCCTTGGACTCTTTTTTCTTCTCGCCAAGAACTCGTTGTCCATGACCTTTATAGCGAATAAGCAGTTTGTACCAATCAGCTCTGCAAGATAGACTGTTCCGATATCTCCGCAACCTAGTTTCTTCAAGAGGTTAAAGTGTCGTAAACCCATAGAGCCATACTGTAACTTGACATGCTTAATTGCTTCCCATCTAACATCCATTGACATGTGAGGCTTATTCCCACAGCTAAACCTGCTCAGATTGCTCTCCTCACTCATGCTTGTGCTTCTGCTATAATCCCCAAGACTATCTTTTGAACTTAAGGAGAACTCGAATTTCTCACTCGAAGTTGGATTCTCTGTTTCCTTTACATCCCTTGTGGAAACATCTTGTTTCATAATGACAATCTCAGCTTCAGAGCTATGACTAACATTACAAGAACCAAAGGAGTTCTCATGAGCTTCTTTACCAACATTATTTGAAACAGAGCTCAAACTATCTGCACAAATCTCAGGATTGGAACTATTAGTATATGAGGGAGGTTGGTTTTCAATGCTGGAGCTCTTCACCGAACAGTGACATCTCTGGCAGAGAAGTTGATTTGAATTAGAACCTAAAGAAGGAACAAGTTCTTCATCATTTTTTATTGGAACAGTTGCTGAAACCAATCCGATTTTTAACTTCTTCTTCACCAAGATCTTCTTTTTAGTTTGCTGTTTAGGACGTGGAATCATTCGTGTTACCTTGCGTACTGTTTTGATCTTCTCTGTTACTGAGCTTGCTGCATCATCCAAATTTCCTTTCTGCTCTGAGCCTGAAGCAGATGAGGGAATTGTCTTCTCAAGCTCCTTCGCGTTACCTTTGTTGCTAGAATGAGAAGGCATTGAGGTAACATGTTTATCTATTTCTATCACATCATCTTCAACAAACACATGAGTTGAATGAGAAGCCAAATTCTCTTCTATCTCATAATCTATACTGCCAGAACTAAGAGAAGACGAACCAGACATGTTTGATTTACGCAACAGCTTAATCTCCACTTTTTGTGATACCAAACTAGTTCCAGCTTGAGATGGCTCAGAAACAAGGTTCGAAGGCTCTTCAAACCGCTGAGGTACACTCTTTGAAGAGCTTGGTTTATCATTTACCGGCATCAAATGTGTCTCAGCCAAGCTTCCTTTACCTTTGTCAACAAACCCAGACCTGCTGCTAGATTCATTCGAAACTTGGTTATACAAACTCTTTATCCTGTCAGCTTCTGAGACCCTAGGAGAAGCAGCTGCAGACTTAGACAACCGTTTCTGAGCAGCCATTTCAGAAGCCTTGGAAATACAACGATCCCTCAAAGCCTGCTTTAAAGAAACTGAATCAGACATACCAACAAATCTAGGTGATTGAGGTGTCCCCGGTTTTTTCAAAGATGCAATTCTTTTAGAAGGGCTAGTAGTCCTGCTTGGACCAGCACTGACACTTATCTCATGATTATGAAAAGAAGAAGTCATTAATCTCATTGATGGCTTCAAAGGAATAGATTGAAAAAGCTTATCAATGTCAGACTCAATAGAACCATGATACTCTCGATCTTTACTTGATGATCCCAAAACTGAGTTACTATATCTCCCAGAATGTTTTGTTAATCTTACATCAGTATCATCTTTCTCTTCCACAATCTCACAGGCTCCTGCAAACGATCCCATATCAACAGAGCTATCAAAACAGTTACCTGAAAAAAATGGTAAAAGAACAGTTTCAACTCTCAACTACATAGTAACTTCAAATGAAGAGCAATCAATGTCTATGTAATGATAAAGTATAAAATAAAAACAATGGGATAATAAATAATGAGCTTTAATTAGGTCAATATATTTTGCAGACTCAATCATGAACCCTATACATAAAATTAAATACAGCGAAAAAGATGATGTTTTTATATACAAAAAAATCAGAGATATTTTGAAATATTTGAAAGTAACAAATTAGTTGATTGGTGTGAACAGAAACTGTAATTAGAGAGATTATTTAACGCCAGGATTAGAAGAAGAACCCTAATTATCGAAACTTACAGCAAAAAAATACGAAACTGATAAATCAAAACAGCGTAGAGATCTAACAGACCAAAAATCACAAAAAAATAGAAGATTGTTAAAAGTCTCAGATCTAAAAGACAGAGAACAGTAACTGAAGGGGTAGTGAAGATTCAATGTATAACCTAATTAAATGCAGCCATTTTTATCAAAAATATTTAGTTTTAGAACCCCACAAACAATCTCAAATGTCAAAATCATAGAGAGCCAATGTGTTTGCAAAGAAAAAAATAGCTAAAACCACACCCAGAAACTTCAAATTAAACAAAAAAACTAAGCTTTTGAATTAAAACTGCACAAAACCAAAGTGACCACATATATATGAAAGGTCAGTCAGAAAAAAAAAAGGAAACATTTTTAAAGAAACCCACTAAAAACGGTCCACAAATCTGATGAGAGAAAGAAAAAAAAGCAATCAAAAAGAGTTACAGAAGAAGAAAAGTGCAAATGAAAGCGTAAACTATAAAAAAAAAAGAGGTTAATGAAAAATTAAAGGAACTAAGGCTTACCCAGAAAAGCAAAAAACTAGGTTGCTTAGAAACAACTATAGGATTTGGGTGAATTTTAGCTCACATAAACCCTAATGTCCTTTAGCTTGAAGAGGAGGATCCAGAGAGAAGAACAAAAATAAAGGAGGAGAGAGTTTAAAGTTTTTTTTTTTTTTTTCTCTTTAAAATTTTATGGGGTTGGGTGTAGTTTTTGTTTTTGGTGAATACAGTATAGGGATGATCAAGTTGAAAAAAAAAAAAAAAACNTTGTTATATGTGTCTGAAAATTAATAATTAAAATACTCTAATTTATTTATTTTATGGAACCTTTCATATTTGATATTTCATTTTTGTTATAAAGTGTTTACGATTGACGACAAAACAAAAATGTTTGCGATTTCATTTTTTACTTTCAAGAGGTATTTTTACACTTTTCGATTTGTTCAGAGTCACTATCATCTATTAGCTGAATAAATAATATTATTAATTAACTTTCATTTGGATATATGTGTTTATTTTTATAAAATAGTTATATTCATGGACTTGTCTACTCATTAATACTCCCTCTGTATTTGAAAGAATGTCATTCTGACATTTTTCACACAAATTAAGAAAAATAGGTAAATTTCACTTTTACCCTTAATTAATACACTATAATTATTTCTCTCTCCAATTAATAAGCTTAAATAATAGGGGTAAACATGACATTATAACTAAAAATTTGCCTAGAAATCCTAAAATGACATTCTTTCACTTACAAGAATTTGACACTAGAATGACACTCTTTCACAAACAGAGGGAGTATTATATATTGTCATGTCAAAATAATTCACGAAATTTTCAAAGATCAATAATTTACTTCTACTATCATGACACATTTGACCAGAGTCAAATTGCAAAAGTTTTTTTACCCATCATTCATCGAATAGTGACTACCAGGTTTTTAACCAATCACTAATCTTTTACAGTTGTATATTACAGTTTTGGAATATACTAGTAGTTTTCATTGGCTAAGAAGTTTAGTTACTAACATAATTAAGTGACAACTTTGTCAAACAAAAACGACTAAATAAATGTTTGTGTTATTTTCTTTTTCACTCAGAGATAAATGTTAAAAAAATTACATAGAAAATATCGATAAGATAGAAGAAGAGCATAACCGCTCGCTTGAATATTGGTTTTTTACACAGAATTAAGCTATGATTTCAGTATTTATGAGCGACTGTAACCAAGCAGGACCATCACTTGCTAAGTAAGATTGAAAACGTCTATCTCTTGTGATGTTTCTGACAATACGTGTAGCCACCGTGTTTGCTGAAATGGCTGATAAGGAAAAGCTGCAGTAATGGAACTCTAATTGTAACTTGTGTATCCTATCCACAAAAGAGTGAAACCTTGGCCATCTGGTAGGTTGTGTTAATGCTTCATAACCTGCAACACTGTCAATACAAAAGTTCACCTGACCCAGTCTTAGATCCAACATACTGCGCATCGTCCATATAAGACACCGCAAGATAGCCGAAACATTATTCTTGACAGGAGTGAAGGCATCCCGAGCATGGAATAAGAATTTTCCTTCATTATTCCTAACAATCCAGGTTCCTCCCACCATGCTTGAGTCCGATACTCATGAGGCTTGCAAATTGCATTTTACAAAATCTTTACCAGGTCTGCACCATTTGGTAGATGCTCTAAAACCAAAATTATGATGACCATAGTCGGGTGGTCGAGGCGGTTTGTTTTTTAGAACGCCTCATTCCTCTGACTCTTCTAATGTTTTAGCCACAATACAATATGGTAAGTTTGATTTTCTTTCAAACACTTTTAAATTCCTCGCTTTCCAGATTCTCCAAATCAACCACGGAATTGCATTTCTACATTTTTCATTAATTTCATGTGTGTATAAGAAATTAAATAATTACTCCATTAAATCATTAATACCACTATCCGTATCATAGTTGAAAGATATGCATGCTGCTAACCATACATTTTTAGCTGCGTGAGCTCTGATGCATTTAGCAACTGCTAGTGCTCCAGATAGATCTCTCCATAGAAACATCCTTATTTTTGGAATTGTGCGTATCTTCCAAACTTGTGACTTTAGAGAGTTGACTCTGTTTTGATCATGAGAATTTGGAGGATCATTATAATTAGCTTGCGACTGTAACCAATTTCCACTTTTTACCGAATATGCTCCGTCTTTCGTATAAACTCACACTCATCCATCTTCACAATTTGTAGCCGGTGGATATTCTGTTATTTTTCTAATATCCTCATCAATAAATTTTTCTTTCATATTTGTAATGTTCCAATTATCTTCCTCATTAATCAGATCTGCCACTTTTAGATGCACATCTATACATATTTGCTTATTACAAGGTCTAGTCGGTATTTTATCCAAAATCCATTTATTTGTCCACACGTAGGTCGATAATCCATTTCCTATTGATTTAATTAATCCTTGATTTAATTAATGTTTGTGTTATTAAATAATATATTTGATAGGTCCATATAAAATTAGATTCTTAATTTAATGATATGTATCTTGTTCAAACGTCCTTTATAACTTAAAATAATATACTTTAAGGTTGCATTTTTTTAGTTTAAATTTACTTGCGATCAATTAGTAGCCTGATATATATATAATTAACGAAAAATAAAACAGTTGTGAATATTTTTTGTGTACGAAAGAAAAACAAAACATAAAACTTTGGAGCAATAATAATGTCAGAATAAGTCAGGTAAACAATGACGCTTATTTTCAAAATGCATTTAAATTACGAAAGAAAAAAATAAAGATTTTCTTATTTTATTTTCTATGTATAACATTATTTATTTTTTTGTAAAAACACTGTTTTTATCAGTGTTTCAAATTCATAATATTACTTCAAACAGTAGACTATGGAAGTACAGAACATACAATTAAGAATAACGACTGTTACGAACCAGGGAAACATTAATTAATAATTAACGAAATATATATTCAAATTTAAGCAGACAAATATAATACAAATCAATCTAATATGCATAAGATATAGAATAATAAGTCTAAGGAAAAAAAAAGAATATGAGTGCATTGCCACGTAATTTTTGATGATGAGCAAAGTGGCAAGTATATAGATAGATATATACACTTGTAACTTGTATCAGTATACTATTGCACCGTTGATCGATTCGTCTGTGTTTATATTATAGATATTGTTGACTCCGAGTATGATCGTAGGTCAATGATTATATTACTTATATTACTTTGGATCTCGTTAATAAAGCTTATACACACACGCAAATCGATCTTTTTCCTCGGTGCAATATAGTTACTATGCGAGTACAGTTTACAAGAAATTATATATCAAGAAAATTCTAAATATCATAAAAATTAACTATTTATTCAAAAGAATGGTATGAGTTGATAATATTATGGTTTATGTGAATATAACCAATTTTGAATATGGCAAAAAGTTTAGCACAAATGTAACGTGGGAGTTGTGAAATAAATCAATAATGGACTTGGTAGGTCTTTGAGAAGCCTTAAGCCTAGGATTCCTCTTTCTGCGCCCTTTAGTCTCTTTCATCTTGCTTTTAATCTCTATTAAATATATTTTAAACATTAACTAACTCTAATTAGATCATCAAATGTACTATCTTCGCTTCTAATTTCTTAGTACTTAACTTAAATCCAGCTATCACATCAATGGATCGTATTATACAAAACATATGCACGCGCTTATATAAATATATAGTGGTCCTTCTTATCATTAATTAAATGGAAATATTTCTATTTTTTGAAGAACAACGATTGATGGAACTAGATTATGTGTTAAATAAATAATATTCAAGTCTTGTGTCCTAAAATATAATAAGTTTATTTCAATTTATTTATTCTATTCGTCATTTTATGTTTAATTGGTATAATTTTTCAATAGAATAAATGTTTTGTAAACATTTCAGTATATGTATATATTAAATTTACGTATCCATTATAGTAATTATTGGGTGGACGGCGTACCAGAAACAACGGTGCACAAGGACAAATGAGTTTGAGTTGTTTATTTTGGTAAGTATTAAACAAACCAATATCGATGGGAGCTAAGATCTGAGAGTTGAGAATCCGAGGAAGATGATAAATTAATAATATTGGAGAAATTAAATTAGTTTTTTTTTAAATGAACAAGGCTGAGAATAAGGCTACCAGTATTGGTTTCACATGTTTGTGTCGACAAGCCACACACCTCCCATAAAAGACTTGCTTGCCGTTTTTGTCTTCGCATGCCATCTAATCCACCACCAATTTTTTTATTCCATTTATTCATTTGATTATTTAGTTATATTATATATATATATGTATTTTTTGAATTCAAATATTTTAAAAATATCAAATTTAAGACATTGGAAAAAGAATTATAGTTTTTTGGATGAGAATGTTTTTTTACAAAAATAATTGCTCTCACTTAATATATGTAGTTAATCAAAATTTATGTTGCAGCTGACTTAATTAGCCTTACGTCGCTACGAGTTCTGTTGACATTAGTGCCACAACGTTCTCTTGATCTTATGGAGGATTACATTTACATTTACATCAAACATAACCAAAGAGAAGAAATATATTGCTTTCAATTATTTTTTTTCGAATGAATTGTGAGAATTCGAATTTAAGTGGTAACGCAACAACAGTAATAAGAACCATAAAACTACATGTCATTGTCAAAATTATACATTTTTGATGTTGCCAATTTATATCAATAATTGGTATGTAATGTAACTTTACTTCCAAAACATAATCTTTTCTGACTTGTCGTTCACAATTGGATGTACTAATATGGATTCTAGTTGTGGTCTAACGAACTATGGTTGTTTACTTGTTGAATGGGTTTATCGTCTGACGTGGACCAAAGAGCTAAGTTTCTTTGAGTTTTTACTTCATTGAATTTGTTATTTTTGGTGTTAAAAGACTTAGGTCGGAAAAAGAAGCCCAATAAAGCAAAAAGCCCATCATACAAAAGTATTTGTTAAGCTCACGACTTATCGAATGATGTGCATGTTCCAAGTTCCAACAACTATTTTCGGGTTAATTAAAGACACGTAGAAATTGATTTTCCTCCCACACCTATAGCATGGATCACGATGGTTGGATCATTTTGTACACACAGCTATCGCATGACAAAGCCGGTTCTTAGTACGAGCAAGTCTAAGCGGTTACGTTTCAGGACCGCTTCAATTTTAATCAGTAATAACCTCGAGATTAATCCACTATACCTAGTTTACCTACTACTATAGCATGGCTAGAATCTTGCCACGTGTAAACTCTTCATCTACCTCCTCCAATGAACGGTCGAGTTTTGGTTAAGTTGTAGCCAATTATACTGAGCTCTCAGAGCCTTCCTTTTGTGTTCTCTCTACACACCAACTTAAGCGACAAGATAGCACCACTTTGGAAGATCGGATAAAATGGCGGAGAAGAGCTTTAAGTACATCATCCTCGGTGGCGGCGTCTCGGCTGTGAGTGTTTCTTCCTATTTAAGGTCATCTAGTTATGATTTAGGAGGAGTTTGAGTCAATTTGTGCTGCAAAATACTCCAATTCTCAAGTCCTTGAGCTCGTAATTAGTATCCAGATAGCGATTAGATTTTGAATCGTGATCGGTGATTTGGTATTTGATTTTATGGCCTTGGCTGCTATGCTTTAAGAATAATTGAGGTCATATTACAATCGCAATTTGATTTTGAATCTAACAATCGCATGTCTATCAATTCACCCATTTTGTGGTCCTCGGAATTCTCTTTTAGGTTTGAGTTCAGATTAATCGTAGAACATAGAGTTACATAAAAGATCATTTCAGATGCATTAAACCAGTACAAAAGCAAATTCATTTATGATCTTTGATTTTGTTGTTGTAATCTTTTGTGAGTAGGGATATGCAGCTAAAGAGTTTGCCAATCAAGGTGTTAAACCAGGAGAATTGGCAGTTATATCGAAAGAGGCGGTACGATTTAGATAAAACTAATACTACTATGCAGTGTCTTATTTCAATCTATATATGATTCTTTGTTTACTATTTAATATGGTGTGGTGCTCAGGTGGCTCCATATGAACGCCCTGCACTTAGCAAGGGATATTTGTTTCCTCAAGGTATAACATTATTTACTTTGGAAACTAGAATGATTTGTTTTTGATTTTCTGAGAAACGAGTACAATCATCTTTTTTGTTGCAGGTGCTGCTAGACTCCCAGGTTTCCATTGCTGTGTTGGTAGTGGTGGAGAAAAACTGCTTCCTGAATCCTACAAACAAAAAGGTAAATAAACTCTCTGCACATTACCAAATACTTAACACCTTGTTCATCTATGTAGTCGAGTTGATCATCGATGATATTATCTATTATCCCATGGAATTTATATAGCATTACATTACTCTCTACACAAGCTTCACTGATTTATGATTATGCTACTGGAACTAAATCTTGATGTCATTTTTTGTTTGTCTTCATGGTTGCAGGGATTGAGTTGATACTAAGCACAGAAATAGTGAAAGCTGATGTTGCTGCCAAGAGTCTTACCAGCGCATCTGGGGATGTGTTTAAATATCAGACTCTCATCATTGCTACTGGTTCTACTGTAAAGACTGATATCCTTGCATTTCTCATCTCATAAAGCTTCTTACGAATCCTATGATAACAAGAAAAGTAACTCTTTTTCTTTGCAGGTGCTCAGATTGACTGATTTTGGAGTAAAAGGTGCAGACTCTAAGAATATCCTCTATCTCAGAGAGATTGATGATGCTGACAAATTAGTTGAAGCAATTAAAGCTAAGGAAGGTGGAAAAGCTGTAGTTGTTGGTGGAGGCTACATTGGTCTTGAGCTTAGTGCAGCTTTGAGGATCAACAATTTTGATGTCACTATGGTTTTCCCTGAACCTTGGTGCAGTAAGTTGAATACATACCCTTCGCAATAGAGTTATATTCATTTGTGTATCACTTAGTTACACGTAATTGACAAGAATGTTTACGCAGTGCCTAGGCTTTTCACTGCCGACATTGCTGCTTTCTATGAGACTTACTACACAAACAAGGGAGTGAAGATCATTAAAGGAACAGTGGCATCTGGGTTTACCGCTCATTCAAATGGAGAGGTAAACCAAATTAACCAAATTAACCAAATAAACTGGATTAGTTAGCTTTTTCCAAATGGTCTCGTGCAAGTGTCTTACTTGTGTAATCATCTTCCAGGTGAAGGAAGTACAACTCAAGGATGGGAGGTCACTGGAAGCTGACATTGTTATTGTTGGGGTTGGTGCAAAACCATTGACATCTTTATTCAAGGGACAGGTCGAAGAAGACAAAGGTGGTATTAAGGTATCTCTTCTGCTGCGTCTGTGTCTCTTCTTCTCACGTATCATTCTGAGTTGGATCTTTTAAATTAACCGATCAACTTTTTTCACACAGACCGATGCATTCTTCAAAACAAGTGTTCCAGATGTTTACGCTGTTGGTGACGTTGCCACTTTCCCTATGAAAATGTACGGAGACGTAAGAAGAGTTGAACATGTTGACCATTCCCGCAAATCAGCAGAGCAAGCTGTTAAGGTTAATAAGCAAATTTGTTTCAAACGAACATTCTTGAAGCTAAATCTTACAAAGTAAAAAACTGTGTATATTGTGGCAGGCGATTAAAGCGGCTGAGGGAAGTGGATCAGTGGAGGAATACGACTATCTTCCATTCTTCTACTCACGATCCTTTGATCTGTCATGGCAGTTCTATGGAGACAACGTAGGAGACTCTGTATTATTTGGAGACAGCAATCCATCAAACCCAAAACCAAGATTTGGAGCATATTGGATTCAAGGTGGTAAAGTAGTTGGGGCATTTATGGAAGGAGGTAGTGGAGATGAGAACAAAGCTTTGGCTAAAGTAGCCAAATCTCGACCTGTTGCAGAGAGTGTCGACGATCTCATCAAACAAGGCATCTCATTCGCTGCTAAGATTTGAGAAAAAACACGACCGAACACCAAAACACTCACTTTTTTTTCTTCCTTGTGTGTTGCAATAATAAAATTGTTGAGCAATGTATTTAATAATTACGTTTACTAAAATAAGTTGTATGTTTTAAATCGAAGACATATATTCTCTAAGAAAACATTGTTTGGTTTTCTGCTATCATTCTTTTTGTTTAGTCGTTAAATTTAATTTGTGTGGTTCTTTGAACGTAAAATGTTTGGACACATATAAACGCTACCATCAAATTTATTATGTGTTTTAAGTAATGCGAATTACATTGATTGTTCACATGGTATGAGCCAAACCGTTATTAATTACATAAAGAGAGATGTGATGCATATTCATAAGTTTGTTGGTCGAGCAAACTCTTATTAAATATGGGTCTTCGTCTTAAATTTAAAGTAACTTGAAATTAATAGGACAGTGAAGCACAACCAAAAATATTCACAAGCATGTTCATTTAATACTCTTTCTTTTTGTAATAAAATTATATGCTAATATTGTGAGGAGGAGGACGAATAATTTGATTTTACGTGTCTACCTTTGTCCTTTACAAAGACAACAAATATGGTAGAACATTTATGACGACTTAAAACAAAATTCAACGTCTCAGAACCTAATTCACTTTTTAGAAGATTTGAATGCTTAAACGTGTTGGTATTGTATCCAATAGTGAAGTTAGTGGGATAATGCAGGAGATGGGTTCGTGTTTAACTATGACCTTATTTTATATATATTTCTTATGGTGAATTGATTAATCTTTCTTGTTTCACAGATGACAGATGTTTGTTGTTTTTTAAATGTAGCTCACTTAGTTGATCTAGGATCGTTCACTTAGACAGACATAATTTGAAAATGTGAGTCGCTGCTTGTTGACTAGAGGTCAAGGAACACATATATTGACGTGTTGAAAATATAACGTGAAAAAATCATATATCAAAGATGTAAGAATACATGTATGGAAACTAATGCTTACTTTTCATTAATTTAATTTGACCAATGTCTCACCTAATCACATTTTAGCCTCCTTGTTTAACCAACTTATACACATTATTGACAGATTTATAAGGAATCACATAAATTGGAAATAAATAAGTCGACATATATAATTGAAATTTATAAGCACAAATGTTAATCATAGTTCTGTTATTTTATTTTTGAGATGGAATGCTTTAAATATCACATAATATGTTACCCAACAATACATATATGAAGAAAAATATAATCAATGTAGAGGTAAACATATTGAGTTTCTCACACCATATTAAGCCTAATAAAAAATAATATCAATAACATCTAACAAGAAACGAATCCACAACGTTTTATTCAAGTGACCTCGTGGAACTCGAGGTCTCCAAGCGGACAAATAATTTCAAGCTGTAGTGGAACAATTAGGTGGTCGGACATATTAGGTGCTATATATATTCTTTATTTTCATGCTAATTTTTTTTGTTATATTGTTAGGCGGCTTCCATGATTAAGTTGTTACATTATTTTGAGATATTGATGAAAATAATTTATAAGTAAATACGGAAATTTTCATTGATATCTTTTGTTTTCGTGACAGTCTATGTTGTTTTGTTTAAAATTACAAAAGGTACTAAAAAGTTATTAAAATACATACACGTATCAAAAATAAAAGTGATATAGAACCAAAAGAAACACAACCATACATAAATTTACTATACAACTTTGGAAAAAGTGACCGTACATACACAAGTAAATCAATGTGAATCACATGCAAGCACGTAAATAGATACATAGAGACTCGTTTATTGACTCTTAGTACGAATAAGTCAAATATAAGAAAAAATTGGATCACATGGACCACATGCTTCTTTCGACTCTTTCTACGTTTCTTCTTCACTCTTCAACCAAACAAATTTTTATATGATGATTTATTATTCTAGAACATCCGTCAATAATCAATATTAATATATTGATCACTTTTTGACGTTGTATTGGTTTCACAAAGTAAAAAAGAATAGGACCATGCAATGCATGTTTCGTATCGATTACTATATTCATGCAAAAGTATCTGAATTATATATTGGTTATACCAAACCAATATCAAATAATAGTCACACAACCATCATTAAACTAGAATAGACGATTAGCAACTCTATCGACTATTTGTATCGTTACCTTACATTCGAAAAAGACGTCTAAACAACAATATTTTAGTTATTATATATAGAATAAAGGTAGATATAATTAACATTAATCGACGACGAATTAGCTTTTTAATACCGATCATAAAAACATACGTATATAGCATAAATTAATTATGGGACGAATGACGATAAAACGCAAACACAAGTGAACCAAATTTGACTAATTTTTATTGACAATGATTTTAACTAATTGATTACAAATATTTAAACTCAAGTTGGTTTCAATGGGAAGTGGGTAGCTTAAAATCAAAGTCAACTTTAGCCAATCTTAAATTTTTGGTACTTATTTTTAGCTTTTTCACGTATAAAAAATCTATCGTAATTCTATTATGAAATAAACTATTAAAAAAATTTGAACGACTCATTTTGCTGAATGGTGTTAGTATTATTAGCCAAATAATTGAAATAAATATTTTATTACCAGACATAACTGGTACATATAAGTTGTATATTGAAGTCTTTTCTGAGCATATGTGCCAGTTAATGTACTTTGGTCACGGCCTATTCTTTTTGTTGACATAATTTGTCATTTTTTTACAATATTTCGTGACATATTTATTTTCGCATGACTAATACAAATTTGGCATTTTTCTTCTACATTATATTTTAATCAAGATTCTATAGGCAATCAATTATATAATATCATCATTATATATGTATTAGATGTCATTAGCTTTGTAATTAAGAATATTATTTTCAATTGGATATTGTTTGTTTGTGTTAGAATTAATCAGTAAAGACTAATCTTGTGGTCTCGTTTCATCATCTCTCTTTTGAACATCGTAAAACTTTATTTTCCTTCTGCATAATGCCACTTTCTTTTTGTATGTATTATTTCAGTAATAATCAATAGCGACAAGTGAAAATCTTAATTATTGAAATAATATGAGGATAATAATGAACAAGACCTTTTTTGGATAACAAGGTCAACACCATATGATTCTAAACCCAAGGATCCGACTAATAAATCTGTTATATATTGCTTTTATATGGTACATGAAAATATATTCAGTAGTCCGAGACTTAAGCACATTTATACAAAATAGAATTTATGATTTAATAAAAAATACATAATGATGAATCTTCTTTCGTTGACACAGTCACACGAGACAATGGTTTTTTTTCCCTGTCCCAATATTGAGTTCCTGGTCGACAGCAAGACATGTGTATTTATGATATTCCTGGTTTATGAAGCTGTATGTCTAGTGACCTTCGAGTTATTACGCATACAATTATATTTTATACGTTAAGGACTTTTCATCTACATTTTCTTATTTTATAAATATATGATACGTATAGTTAATTTTAGTTAGATCTATGTATCTCTAGATATAGATTCACTAGCTACAAAAATGTATGAAGTATAAAGATAAATAGACGAAATTATATTGAATATAAAAAAGAAAAAAAAAATAATGACTGGATGAGAAATTTTCAATGTATAAAATCAAACAAAAATTGATGTATCAACCGCAAAGAGACTACAAATTTGATAATTCTCTATATGCTCATTAATGTATGGTATTAATTGAGGAAAACGAGTCTACCACATATAGCACTAGCCCTGGTAAAAAAAATGGCACCTGTTAGGGACGGGTATATCTGTATCCGATCTGAAAAATCGGATTTCGGATACGGCCGAAACCGTTTAAATTATTCTATTGGATGCTAATTTTTTTATCTGCATATTTTGGGTCGGATTCGGATTTTATCCAAAATCCGATCGGGTACCCGAAAATCCATAATGTTACTTAAGTAATTTTAGTTTTTGGTTTTTAATAATCGGATAAATTTCAAATATCGGTTAAATTTTAAAATAATCCGATAGTTTTATGAAAATTAGATTATATTTAAGATTTTAAGTAAATAATTTGAATGAATATATACAAAATCGGGTTTTCAAATACAAAATTCAAATTTTCGGATGTAAATTCGGATTTCCGGATAAAAAAATCCGAAAATTTTAGGTACCCATTTATTTCGGGTTTTTGTCAGATTTTAGATTTTGAACCAGAACCCAACCGGGTACTACCCGAATCTGACTTGAAAAACAAAAATTATTTTATTAGAGTGTAGATGTTTAAACCCGATAAATTCTAATTCGATCAGGTTTTACCCGAATCCGATCCGATGGGTATTATGCCCAGAGATGTATAGCACACATAGCAAATTCGAGATTGTTCCATTTTTTTTTATCATTACAACACTTGACACATGGATGACCAGTGTCAAAATGCAAGATCCAGACGACCATGCATCCACTAAGAACGTATAGTCCCAATCATTACATAACCTTTTAACCTTTAATAACTACTAACGCATAAGATGAAAAAAATAAACACTTAAATTACAACAATAATTATTCTGATCAGAACAAATCAATGACGTGTATTCTTATCTGTATATTTCACACATGGAAAAACATAATTTTTAAAAAAATAGTAAAAATAGCAAAAAGTAATAAAATAAGAAAATAAAAAAAAAACTAATTAAGGTATAAAGAAATGGTCCCGTGGTTACAGACGGGTCATTAATTCCTTTATATATTACACACAAAATACTGATAGCAAAAAATATAAACACATAATCTAAGCCTCTCCTTTGTATCTTCTCTCATTTCACTGACAAAACTAAAAAATCTGTCAGAATCCTTTCATTTTCTCTTCAGTTCTGTTTCTCGTTCAGACATTAAGATAGAACTGAGAGAGACCTCTTTGGTCTGATTTTATTTAGTTCTTCAGATAAGATGCAGGTCGTTGCCAACTTCCAGATCCTCATTTCTCCGATAGAACGCAGAGATGAATCATTCGTCAACGCGCTTGAAGGAGCGTGCGTTGATTCAGCTGCGGTGAAAGTGCAGAAAGTCTACAGGAGTTATCGCACGCGCCGGAGGTTAGCTGACTCTGTAGTTGTCGCCGAAGAGCTCTGGTAATTATAATAATTAAATTTTTTTTAATTTATATGGAGGGATTAGTTTGACTTTTTAGTCATTAACGTTGACTAATGATCCTAAAGGTGGCAAGCAATGGATTATGCAAGGTTAAATCATAGTACAATTTCGTTTTTTGATTACTCGAGACCTGAAACTGCAGTTTCTAGGTGGAATCGTGTTAGCTTGAATGCTTCTAAGGTATTTATTTTGGTTCTTTAAAACCAAATTATATTTTTTACCACAATTTTTTTATTTATTTAGTTTTCTAATATTATCTTAAATTAAGATGTAAATATGTGAAGATGTACATATCTTAAATATGATATTATAAAGTAAAAATTATCCACTTGATTTAAAAAAACACATTTTGTAATCTTATGGTTAGGTGGGAAAGGGTCTATCCATTGTCGACAAAGCTCAGAAATTAGCATTTCAGCATTGGATTGAAGCTGTAATAATTTTTTTAACCTTTATCCTTAACATTTTTAATATTAAGATTAAATTATATTTTTATTAGTGTAACAACAAGACTAAAAATATATAAAATGTTAAAATCAGATTGATCCTCGACACCGTTATGGTCATAACCTTCATATGTATTATGAAGAGTGGTGTAAAGCTGTAGCTGGTCAACCATTTTTTTACTGGTATGCTTAAATCTTTTTAAACTATGTACATTTTTCCCCCGGTTTATATGAACCGTTTATTAATATTTTCCGGTTTAATTCACCATGTTAAATTTTATACGTATAACTTTGTAACACATTGGTTTTGTTTTTTTTTATCAGGTTGGATGTTGGAGAAGGGAAAGATTTGGATCTTAAAGAATGTCCAAGATCGAAACTTAGACAGCAATGCATCATATATCTTGGACCTGTATGTGTTATTGCTTCTCTTAGTCAATTTAGTTTTAGTTTTGTGGATTTCTCATATAAGTTGTTTTTGGTATTTTAGCAAGAGAGGGAAGAGTATGAGTATGAGATTATAGAAGGGAAGATTGTTCACAAGTTAACTGGAGAGTTTTTACACACCATGCATGGATCTGAAGGAACTAAATGGATCTTTGTTATGAGTACTTTCAAGAAACTATATGCTGGTTTGGTAAGTTAAAACCATTCTATTGGTTATATATGTAAATGAAGAAGTTTTTAATGGATTATATCTTTTGTTGGTTTATGTTATACTTCAGAAGAAGAAAGGAAGGTTTCATCACTCAAGTTTTTTGGCTGGAGGAGCAACATTAGCCGCCGGGAGACTTGTTGTTGATAATGGAGTTCTCAAGGTAGATTGAGATTGTTACAAAACGACAGTCATTTTCTGCGTTTGTTTTTTTACTTTAATGTGTGAATTATCACTTTTTCAAAGTAGTTTTTGAGACATACTCATATCAACTTTGTCATGTCATGTCTATTTGTTTTTTTCAGACAATCTCTGCATACAGTGGACATTATAGGCCGTCAGATGATAGCCTTGAAACATTTCTCTCGTTTCTCAGAGAGAATGCTGTGAACTTAGATGATGTTGAGGTAAATTCTTGTTCTAAAATCTTGATTGATGAATGATATATCATTAACTAGAGTTAGGTTCCTGAGAGAAGAAACTATTAGAGAGCTTATAATATATATAACTTTGTTTATATAGGTGCACAAAGCTAGTGAAGACTCGGACAACTACGACGATTACGTTAATGAACCAAAGAAAGATAACACAATATTCAAAGCAGAGACTGAAATGGATGAGAACAGTAACGGAACATTGGGAACACTAGAGGAAGCAAAACTAAGTAGTTACAAGAGAACGCTTTCAGGTGGACATGAGAGTCCAAAAGCTGACGTGTCCCAAAAATCGATGCTACTAAGGATCAACTCAAAGAAACAGTCAAAATCTTTACAGTTGGGTCATCAGTTGACGTTGAAATGGTCGACTGGAGCCGGTCCAAGGATTGGTTGTGCAGCTGATTATCCGGTTCAGTTAAGAAAACAGGCGTTGGAGTTTGTTAATTTGTCCCCAAGATATCGGATGAGCACACTATCTCCGACCGGAAAGGTTGATGTCTAATAAAAATGTTCCTTATGTTATGTAGTAGTTTAATCACTTGTGACTTGATTAACGTGTGAGTGAGTCTATCTAAAGTTTTTGTTGTTGTTTATTCACCTGGATGATGTTAAGTACAAGGAACAGAAATAAGATTGTGTTTTTATGTAAAAGCTAGTTTACGTCAGTTAGTCGCAAACAATCAGTTAGAATCAGTTTAAACTTTGTTCAAACAACCCAAATGAGGCCCAATAATAAGCCCATAACAGAAACAACACTAAACCTCAATTGAGAATTGGAGAATGGAGATGAAGCATCTAGATCGGCGTTAATGGATTATCAGCAACAGCCACCGTCTGATCTTCCGCCGGGAATGACATCACCTGAAACGCCGTCGAACAATCAGAATGATGAGATAGAGGACATAATGGCAAGCGTCACGGCTTTGGAAGCTGCTCTGTTACCATGTTTACCCGCTAGAGAGCTTCAAGCTATCGATCGCTCTCCTCATCCTTCTCATCAAAGTCAATCCCTTTTCTCTACTCTCCATCTTAAATTTCAACCATCTCGCTTCACTTAACTTATATTATATCTTAAGTGAAATGTTTTCTCAGAATTTAGCTGAAACCTAAGAATTTGAACTACTGCAGTTGATGTTGAGAAGCACGCCAGAGATTTCATGGAAGCTGCTAAAAAGCTTCAGCTTTATTTAACGGGATTAAAAAGAGAAGAAGATCGTGTACCTACAAGAGCTCAAGGCCTTAAGAAGGTTTAGCTTTGGTTTACCCCATTTGAAACTCTCAGAATCATTTGTCTTAAACCAGTTTCTGTTGTTAAGCAGGAGATTGCAGTAATGGAAGAAGAGCTCAAAACCAAGGAAGAGCTTATAAAGAAACACACAAAGCTTTTCCAAGAATCTCAGAAGCTAGTGACAGAACAGATAGATAAACACCAACTCGAGCTTGAGAAAGTATAACATCTCAATCCATTTACGTTTATTTTACAATTGTAAGAGTTATATGCAGACGAAGTGATTCCATCAGCACACACATCCCTTACAAAAAAGTGAAGATACACTTTTTATTATTTTCGTGGCTTTTATAAAAGTCTTAAGAGATTCATTTACATGGAAACATAGAAGAAGCTTCTCATAGAAAGAGAGTCTCTTATGTTCGTGTTTATAGTGTTACTTCATATGTCATCCATATGATGACCACTTGGGTTGAGTGGTTGGCTTTCCAAAGGCATGTACTGTGCCATGATCCCTCTAATTTCCGCATCCATGTAACTCTGCTCGATTTTAATTTGTTAAACATCAATATAGACAGCAAAATATTTATATATTTATTATGATAACAAGACCAGATTACATAATAGCATACCCTGATCCTGTATTTGTAGACTGCATATCCAGCAAGACTTGCAACACCCACTCCGAATATAAGAAACCATAAAAAGCTCCAGCTGAGTTTTGCAGTTCCAACTTTGCCTGAACCTACACATTCACGAGATTCAAAAGCAGAAGATCTGATTAATGACTCCAACTCAAGTATGGGTTTAAGAGCGAGGAAGATCTATCTCTTTTTTTTACCTATGCAAGTGTCGTGTTCATGCATGTAAAGTAGACCATTGCGGCAGCTGCATTCGTAACTTCCCCATGTGTTTTTACATTTACACTCTGGACACTGGCAAACCTTCTTTTCTTTACACTCGTCCACATCTAACACATTCAAAAAGAAGAATACAATTATGAATTTGGTTCTCAATGTTTTCAATCTTATTCTTTGATTGATTACACTCCAAGTTCCAGTGATCATTGTGTATCTTACACAGAATATTTTAGACCATATTACTGCTGATGCCTGCCAATTAAACCGTCATGTCTCCATAATAAGCATATATAAGACTACCAGTAGTTTGATAATAAACTACATGTTCATGCTATTCACTAAATATTCGTAAGTAAAGAATTACTAGAATGCATAATGTATTGGACATAGACAGCCCATGGGCGACCCATCCATTTTGACAGCTCTACATATAGCTGTTTTCTAATAGTATTTAACAACACATGGCTAGTAAGTGGTAACCTAGATGCAAGTACACCAAATGTACATAGATGCTAGTAATTATTGCTTAACAAGTTACAAGTACCTTCACAGTTCTTCACTCCATCGCCCTTGAACCCAATTGGGCATTTGCAACCATTTGAATGATCATCCTGAAACATCCATTTTCAGAACCATAGTTTACTTCAGGTTAATAAGATGATTGTTTAAAATCTAGACATTGACATAGTAGACGAAATACTTACTCGACAAGCAGAGTAAGTGAAGCTGCCTCGGGTTTCTCTCCAGCATCCTCCATTGTTGATACCACAATGCAAAGCTCCAGAGGCTGCCAAGTGAAATAACGTTGAGAGCATACACATCAATACAAAAAAAATTGCACCTTACAAAAATTATAGTAAGACAACTTATGTTTTACAGAAAGGGAAAACTTTGTAGAACAGTATTGAAAACAATTTAGAACATTGCTTTCTACGGAGAGGAAAGCAAATACTTCACTCTTCCAATCAGTTTCTGTATACAATTCCACAGAAACTATTTCATGATACAGAAACAAAAAGTAATTTACCTTTGCAGTGAGTGTAACCGTCACCAACAAATTTAACACCTTGAACAGTAGGGCACTCACACACTCTTCCCCTAAACGTATCCTAAATTGCCGAGTCAGATCAATATAAGAGTAATCAGTCTTAGTAACAATAACAAAACCAACAATTAAAAAATAGTAAAGCCCAAATGATACCTGGCATGCAGTTATGTTGGAAACTTTGTCTTGCCAGCACCCACCATTGTTTTCCAAACATTCATTAGTTTCTAAATCTGAAAAAAGCAGAAAAGCATCTGAAGACCATGTCCTCCCTTGATGATATAAAGCATCAAAACAAAGTAATCAAGGACAAATTCAAGTTTTGAAGTACAAAAAAAAATATCACTGTCCGTCAACAGAGATAAGATTTATGAAAATTTTAAAGAGAGTTGTGAATATCAAGGAGAATAGGACCTTCAGTGAGGCATATAGCTGGTTCTGTTGACTCTTGGAAACCTGAACACATAGCTTTCAGCACTGCCCCTTTTTCCAATTTACCTAAGACCATGAAAGATATCTTAACAATAACTAAGGAAGATGCTACAGAGAAAGGGAGAAAAAGTTGACAAGTCATCATTTCTCCAATACCTCTGTATTGTCTGTTGTTCACTACAAGAGTTGGGAGTATAGTCACATCTCCACGGGAACCTTTGCCTATCTGAAATAGACTCATTTTAAAACACAAAAATGGAATGGAGAATATCTGAAAAATCTAAAACAAGAGATCTAGAACTAGAAGAGAAGACTAAGAGCCAGTTGGTTAGAGAAAGACAAACCTGGGACTCTTGCTCTGCTTTAAGAATTGGGTTCTCAACATCAGCTTCAGGGTCTCCAATACACTTGTCCACCTTCTTGAGATCAATGCCTGAATACAAAAAAAAAACAGAAAGAAAACTCATATTGGCCATTTCAAGCTGAGAATCTGAAAATTAGGTAAAAAATATCCAACTGGTCAGTGTAAGGCTTCAGAACAAAAAGCCATAGAAGGTAAGCTGATTGCTATGAATCAATCGATTGTTCAATATACAATTACCCTCAAATCATAATTGTCAAAACATGAGTGTATACAGGGGCGTGTATGTTTGTTTATATATATATATATATGATATAAAAAGTTTGTACTGGGGAGTTATGCCCGATATAGAGCCACAAAGAACTGCCTCTCCAGACTATACCCCAGTCACAAATTTAAATAAATTTTCATAGGCTTAAAGGCCATAAGTGGCAATGAAGCATTAAACTCACCAAGGGACCTAATAGTCTCGTCTGCGCACTCCTTGGTGTATTTCTTCTCCTTCATTGGACACCGGATAGCAAAGTCAGTCACATAGTCCCACCAAACCCATGGCTTACCGGTCTCATTCATCACTCTATAGACACAAGCCTGACGTAGATTCTGAACAACAACATCCTTCCCATCATACCCTTTAGTAAAATCCTGCTCAGGATCAGGCGCACAATACCTTCCATGGTTGATACACTGAGACTTGCACTGTTTACTCAACGTAAAAGCTTCAGGACAATACCAAGTAATATAATGTGGCGTGAACTGAGTATGCCCTCCTTTCTCAAGAATCTGAGCAGCTCCTTTAAAATTCTTAAGAAACTCAATCTGAGTATCACACTTCTTCCCACACTCATCATTACTATTAGTCCAGAGTTCATACTCAACACGCTCATCAGGATGAGGAACTGACTCAGTCCAGTCTAGCTTCATATTAACCATGTCACCACGAGAAAGCGCAGACTTAATACTATCACCCAAAGATTTAGTAATAAGAGCAGAAGGAATAGTAATCTTTTGAAGATAATCAGCATCAGATTTATCTTCTTCAGGTGTATCCATTGTAATCAATGGCTCAACTTTACTATCAGCAACAAGTATAGCTGCTGCTCCAGCTTGTTGAGCAATCCATGCTTTCAAAGTGAAATAACAATCTGCAAAAAAATGATCAAATCCTTAAAACCTAATCGAGTAAATCTAATTAAGGAAACAAATTTCAAAATCTTAATTAAACCTCCACGATCGATAAGGACAAACGAAGGTAAACGTCCAGGTTTAGATTTGAAAGAGATATCGAAATCACTATAGCTTTTACAAGCTTTCTGATTCGAATTTGGATAGACGACGGTGCCGACTAATGTACCACCGTATTGAGGAACTCCGAAGTTACCAATGGCACATTCGTAAATACCTTTGATCGAATCAGGTGATGTTACTTTGAGATTATTCTTCTCTACAACGAATCTACACATAGTTTGATTCAAAATCAGAAGAAACCAGATAGTGAAAAACCCTAGCTTCTTCTCCTTCCCCATGGTTTTAAAAACTCAGTAGTAGTGATTAAGATCTCAAACCCTATAAGGAAAGAAAAGATTCAAAGCGAAATGGCTACTTTGCTTTGTTGAAGCGAAATGGAGACTTCTTTAAGTTTAAGGAAGATTTATCTAATTCTTCTTTAAATTACGATTAGATTCATAAATATTAAAAAGAATTAATTAAGCATGGAGAAGGATTTAATTGAACTGTTTGTCGTTTCTGGAAATGTGGATGGATATCAAAGAAAAGTTGTTAAAAAATATTTAATGTCTAAAAATAGTAAACGGAGAACACGTGTGCAATCTTTTAACAAACTTTATTATGATGACTTGTGAGGCAGCGGTTCTGAAAAAAAGAAAAATCGTGTTTCAGCATATTTGATGCTTTATGTTTTATTATATTTGACAAGTTTTGGACCAATCGTAAATAGGCCTGGGCATTCGGATATACGGATCGGTTTCGAATAGTATTCAATCATATTTGGGTTTTTAGGTATATAAATTTTATACTCATGTAGATACCTATTATATTTTGGATCGAGTTCAGTTCGGTTCTATCCGGGTTTAGTTCAGTTCGAGTAGTATCCAATCGGATTCGGATAAACTAGTATAAATTATATATTATATACTATCGGATATATTGTATCCAAAATGTCATAAATGTTATCATTCAAATCAAAAATATGAAACTAATAAATTAAAATAAATTTAAACAGATTTAAACTTTAAGAAAACAAAAAAAAATTAGAACAATTTCTACTTAATTTGCATCAATATGAGAAAACAAAAAATTTAGAACAATTTCTACATAATTTGCTTCAACACTAATGTAAGTCCAAAATTAGTAACATCTTCAAGTAATAATAAATGATATGCTAATAGTTTGAAATATGCGATTATAAAAAAAAAATGAAATATAGGTTTAATTTTGTTGAGAGAACAAAGTAATAGAAGAAGAGAATATCAAAAGTCAAACAAAATAAAAACCTAATAGAAAAATTTAAAACATAGGTTTAATTTTCGGGTACAACGGGTACCCAAACGAGTACCGGATAATATCCGAACCTGAACCCACAAGTCTAAAATATTATGATCTATCGGATATATTAGAAATATCCGAACCGAACTCGAAAATTCGGGTTGATATCGATTTGGGTTTTAGGATACGGGTAATTTGCCCAGGCCTAATCGTACACTATGATATTTTAGGACACTGCTTCCATGTAACTGTCCTAGTAACTGCTATACATGTGTTTTAGGAAATGAACAAAAAAACGATGAACAGTTACTATAAATATATACTTTCTCTTACACTTGCAAATTGCAATACGTTATAATACTGCCACAATATCTGTACATAATAATAAATTAATAATCTTTACTTTTGTATACAGATTGTGTATACCCAAAAAAAACGACACAAGAAGCTTCATGTGACTATTCTTTTAACAAGAGTGATCCCACTTGGGTCACCACCCCACTCTTCAAATACAACTACAAGGTTCCCAGACGGCTTTAGGCATGAACGAGGTACATGGTACCTGAAACATTCATATATGAATCATGTCAATAATAACTAGACTTAGAGAAAAGAGATGAAGAATAGAAAGATATATATGTCTTTCCTTTTTTTCTCACCATCTTTGAGAAGCTTGGCCACAGTTACTATAACATTTCTTCTCGTTATAAGTTCCAGCATAGTTGCAACGTCCACAATTCCCACGAGCTGTATAGGCAGGCCAGTGGCGTCCAATGTTATGTCCATTTACCCAAACTTGACCTTTACCCATTGTGTTCATGTCCAAAGCTAATGGTTCATTGCCTAATGGTGTATCAAAATAAGACTGCAAATAGAGACATCAAGAATCTGATATGATCACAAAAACTAAATTTAAATGTATATGAAAATTAATTAAGCACTAGGTAGTTTCATTCCTAACCAATGTGAACTATGTTACAAAGTGTTTCACACATGCAAGTACTAAAACATATTTCAGTTTAACCTTTTAATTCATTATTTGATATTTTCTAATAACACTATTATAGAGGTATTTGCAAACATTGTCTATATATATATTTTACCTTGTACCAAGTCAAGGGTTTGTTCTTGGCCACAAACTTCAGAGCCGGCCTAGAAATTTGGTGAGCTACAAGCACAAAAGATTTATGCTCATATTAGTAATAAACTCTCTTTTTTATTTATTACTGTTGATATTGGAAATGAAGTAATATGAACTCTCCACCTCTTAGTTGTCTCTCATAAAGAAACAACAACCTAGACCATCTATAATCTTTGGGAAATAGGGCAGAAACTATATTTATCATAGAAGGTCGTGAGCATGTGCTTCTATAGTTTGGTTCCGGCGCTGGCTTTGTTTGTATCCATTCCACAGAGGGACTCTCGGTTATGTTATGAAGGTTCATAGCTTCACCTTTAGTACCAATCTACATAAATAACAAAACACATATTAGTTTAGTTACATTGTGATGTTTGGGACAAAAATATATGGAGTAACATGGAATTCAAACTCATTTTTTTAAGAACCTTATAGGACCATTTCCATTTAGACATGTCCCATGTTCCAGAGTTAACTCCCATCAATGTGGCTGGACCTAAAACTCCAATATTCCAAGTTTCAAAATGCACACCAGCGTTCTACCAAAAAACAATAGAGATCAATAAATAATTCAAGAAAAGGTTTTAGTAATCATCCAACAACGAGATCTTACTTCAAATGAGAGATATCTAAACAGAAGCAAGATTAGAACTAACCTGAAGACCCACTGCAATACTTAGCAGAGCAAGTTTGTTGATACCTACTTGCAATTTGATCTTTTGACTAAATGTGAATTTGGAGTTGTTCAGTGCTCCATAACTAGTTCCTAAGCATATATGTTCAAGTTTTGTCAACAGAAGATGAGACTTTGGCTCTTAACTTTAGCTTATATTACCTTCAAGCTGATCATTAACGAATACATGAAGAGCATGCCCAGCTGAACAAATGGTAAGAAGAGGTTCATCACCAGTCTTCAAGAAACTCTCATTAGAACTAATTGTAATGCTGAGTAAGAACAAATTTCATATAAAACAAAACCAAAACTGTGATCAGTAATCAGTAATCAACAAGATAATAAAATTTCACAAGTTAAAGAGTTCAAAAAGGTAACTTACTCTGTAAGATACCATAAATAATCTGTATTATCTCTAGTCATACTTATTTGTTCCACAAGACCATCTTTAGCAAACGTACCAACCTCATTTGAAGAAGGGATTTCTTCAGTGTATGAATTCCAAGAAAATTGCATGTTAGTTGGAACCATCTTCATAAGTATGGTTGGTGCATGGATCTATATCACATTTACACATGCATAATCAAGAACACATATATCTAGGTCAAGATTAAATAAAGTTATTAACCTTTGCAGTGTTGTAATACTCGTTTTTACAGTCAGGTAAAATACTAACAGACCAAGGGGGTAAATCATACGGAACTCCACGAAACATAACTTTAACTGCATAACTTGTGTCATAGTTCGAAAGAAACGCAACACAAGAAGTCTTGGACATGAACACATGAGCCTGAAAACATAATATTAATATTTTTGATCTTCTTATTTTCAATATATTGCTTTAATTAATTTCGTTACTTACTTCTTGGTTACTTCCTAGTGATGTAATGGTGGGATCAACAGAGACTAACGCAGGTTCACATAATTTGATGACCTTATGCAACTCTTTCAAGTGACTATACTTAGGTTCTCTAAGTAATCCTTATCAGAATTGAAAAAAATAAAATAATTTATAGTTGATTAAATCGAATAAAGGTTGAAATAGTAATTAATTACCATATTCATCAATAGGAGCATCATAGTCATAGCTCGTGGCTATGAATAAACCAGCTGTTCTATCAAAGTTTGTCCCTCCATGGTACTGTAACAAGTAACAACAACTTCTTAATTTATCTCTTAAATCATATTCAATTAAATTTTGTATGAAATTTTTAATATTAATTTAAGTTTATATTCTTTGGATAATTTGTAATTAAGCTACCATGTAATAATTGATATAAGAACCACCGTTTTGAATGAAACGAGCCACGGAGAAGGCAATGTCTTCTACTGATCTGTGTGGTGAAGCACCTCCAAATTCCGTGAACCTAGAGACACACACACACATTATTAATATTCTTTTTTTTACTTTATAAAAAAATATTTATGAATAAACAAAAAAGATTATATTATATAAACTGAATAGCTTCAGACATACCAACCAGTCCAGTTCTCTGTCCACATCTTCGGCTGATTGTCTGAATTTGGTTCGAAATTCTCACAATAAAAGCCATTGCATGTATCTATCTATATTACAGTGCAAGGTAAAAAATTGTTAGCTATATATGTAAATATTTTTAAAGTTGAGAGAAAATTATCGGGAAAACGGTCAAAATAAGCTTATAGTTTCAAATTTCACAATTTTAAATGTTGTATTTTTCGGTTCCGATTTAAATGCTAATCTTTTTTGTTGACTTCTTTTAAAATCATCAAGTTTATGTTGACTGGCCAAATTAGGGCCCTCGTTAACTCAACTAGCGATGATTTATGACGCCGTTAAACTGTTATGTCACAACAAGCAATGATATAAGAACCCAACGGTATAACCAATGACAGAGCAGTTTAACGGCATCATAAACCATAGTTAGTTGAGTTAACGATGTGCCTAATTTGGCCAGTCAACATAAACTTGATGATTTTAAAAGAAGTCAAAAAAAAAATTAACATTTAAATCGGAACCAAAAAATACAACATTTAAAATTGTGAAATTTGAAAGTACAGACTTATTATAACCGTTTTTCTGAAAATTATCCCCATAATTTTTTTAGTCGGTGGCCACATGTAATATAAATGGAAAAAGACATCAAACAGGAAAAAAAACAAGATTAAATTGTAACCCACCAAGGAAAGAAGGGAATATATTCAAATTATGAAACATAATAAAATACTATATAATAAACATACATAAATGTCAAAATAATAAAATAATAAAAAAAAACCTTTATCAAGAAAAAGACAAAACTATCTTAATAAAATATCTTCGTTTAATTGACCAAAAAAATCTTCTCTCAAAGAATATCATAGCTGCCGACAACAAACAAAATTAATATATAACCGATCCGGATCAGGTTATAACCGGATATTTTCTCAAATCAAAGAAATATATGTTATGGTAGATAAAAAACAGAGTTTCAAATGTAAAAACTTCACTCAATTCATTCCTACTAAATATATCATTAATCTGATTACGATATAATCTAAACCGAAGTGTACCAAGATAAACTCTAAACCAAATTATAACATGTTAATTAATATATATTCTATAATTAAGGAAGCAAATTATATAAAGAGAGAAGGGTACAATGGGATAAGGAGCATCATCTTGCTTGCACATAATCCAAGGAACACCTGTGGACAGTCCCAATGCCATTTCAGCTGTCCATTTTGAGTAAGCCTTTCCTGCTTCTCCCATCTCCCATTGCATTGGTCCAAACTCATTCTCTATCTGTCCATTTTTGTTTCATTTACATTATTTACATATATAACATTTGACATCAAAGAAGACACAAACCTGTGAGAGAATGATTGGTCCTCCTTGTGTCTCAAACAACTTTTCTTCTTTCATCATTTCTACAATCTTCTTTGTGAATTTTTGCATTGCAACCTTTTTAATAATTATCACATTTTTAAAATCAGAAAGAATAAAACAATAGAATTCAAAACCAATTTTTATACCTTGAAAGGTTCATTATCTGATCTGAAAACCATACCAGGAACATATTTGAGCCAAACCGGAAAACCTCTAAAAAAAACCATAAATCATAAATAAATAAATAAATTTATATATATTTGTAAGAGCTTTTTTAATATAATATACAAAAATTTATTTATTATATTTACCCAAAATTCCACTCAGCACAAAGATATGGACCAATTCTTAGATTAAGATATAGACCAGCTTCATGTACTAGCTTGATGAATTTAACCAAATCATACCTATCCTCAAAGTAATACTTTGAGAAGCAAACAAAAATATTAAGCATTAAGATTTTATACAATTTATGAAGTGATGTAGCAAAAATTACATTTCCAGGAGAAGGTTCATGTCCATTCCAGAAAACATAAGTTTGTATAACATCTAAACCTCCTTCTTTGGCCTTTTTTATAAGATCAGGCCACATCTGCATTTAACATAGTTTTTACATTTTAACTTTATTATATACAAATTAATAATTAGAGATTATTACCTCAGGTGTGCTTCTTGGGTAGTGAATAGAACCAGAGAGAAGTATCCTTCTCTGTCCATTGATTATTAAAGCTTTATGATCATAAGAGACCATTGCTTTAGTTGGCAAAATCAAGAATGGAATACACATCATTGCTAGTAAAATCCATGTTTTATCCATAAAATGCATACTCATTTCACCACTTTCTTGGAAAAAAAAAACCAAATCTTGATATGTTTTTAACTTTTTTTTTTAATTAATGAAAGATTCTGGTGAAACTGGAACGAATAAGTGAGGATGAAAAAGGCTGGCACTTATGTATTATTCATTGGACCCAGTGACTTTAAAACCTTCTTGTGGCCTACCAGTTGAGTGTTTTTTGATTTTTCCATTTGTTTTGTTATTATTTTTTTTTTTTTAATTTGTTTAATTAAACTTTCTTTAGTAAAACATTTTTATCTATTTCTTTTTTTTCTATATATTTCTTTACCTTTGTAGACTTTAATCATGCACTTACCATATTTTAATATATATATATATATATATATATATA
>KE157497.1:49825-65900 GCA_000411055.1 Leavenworthia alabamica
ATTATTTTTTACATTTTAATAATAGTCGAATAAAACTATAAATTAGTTTAAAAAGATCTTAACATTTCTTATTTAATTTTTTAATCGATAAATAAAAAGAAGATGAAACGAAACAAAAAGTGTGACTCGAGTTGTATAAACAAACATGAGACATATATCCACCCATATCTTCAATACTCCATCACATCTTCTTCTTCTCCAACATCAACTGATCGATGAAAATGATGAATATCTTAGTTCTCTTCATTAACTTTAGTCTCTTTTTCATCTCTCCCTTTGTATCCCAAGCTAACTATGATTCGAACTTCACTCGCCAGCCACCTGGTTCCTTTTTCTTTGTCTCTCACGAGCGTCCAAAGTTTTATCCTCAACAGGTTCTATAAATCAAACTCTTTTATCTTCTAATCTTCAAACTATTTCACAACATGTAGGTCAGTGTCGATCTTATGTTATATAATTAATACATATATAGGTGCATGTATCATTGGCGGGTAAAGACCACATGAGAGTAACATACACAACTGATGACACGACTGTGGAATCTATAGTGGAGTATGGTAGACGTTCAAAAAGGTATAAAATGAAAACTACTGGAGAATCCACTTCTTATAGATATTACTTCTACAGCTCTGGCAAGATCCACCATGTCAAGATTGGTCCTCTTAAACCAAACACCATTTACTATTACCGTTGTGGTGGTCATGGTAATGAGTTTTCTTTCAAAACTCCTCCAGCCACTTTTCCTATCGAGTTCGCCGTTGTTGGTAAGCTTTCTTCTCTTCATTTTTCTTAATGTTTTGTTCATTTTTGGGATTGGAGATTTCGAGACTTATGAGTTTAGTTGCATATGAGTTTAAGTCTTTTAATTATATAGAGAAATGGTAACGTTACATCTTAAACATATTTTGACAAAAAAGTATATAGATAGAAAAGTTGCGATGAATCATAAACATTCAACTCAAAACTAATTGGTAATTTAGTGAAATTGTAATATTTTTATCTAATATTAAATATTTGAATTTTCTTGCTTATTAAAATATTTTAAAATTAAACTAAATATCTTTATGTAATAACACGCAAACCATGCAGGAAGTTATATGTCTCCTACTTTTTATACATGTCCACAATGTTTCCGTTGGAGTCTTGAAGTGTACGCAAAAATGCATTACACGGCTCATTTTTATTTTATTTTAAATGGTTGTTAATACATCAACTACAAAAAATGGTAGTTTTAATTCGTGCATGAATTAGATTTAATTTAAATATTTAGTAGTAGGATTACGTTGAGATTTAAAAAACGATCATATAATCAATGAGTACATGAATTTTATTTGATTCATAATATGAACACTAATGGCTTATGTGTCAAATTATAGTGGTTATAATACAATAATGGTTATAGTGGTTATAATACAATAATGGTTATTTACTTATCAACTTTGTCCCATCAAATTTTATCATAAAAATTCTCATGGTTGAAGACTAGTATATGATATATCACTTCATTAGTTTAATTTAGCTAGATTGGAGGATCGGGGTTGATATTTGATATATTTTGACAACTTTACTTATATGTTGGATTCATATTCATGCTGGTTAAGAACCGGCTTTTTAAATGATTTACGAAAAAGTTGGTTTGATGTGAAATTGAAGGTGACCTAGGCCAAACCGATTGGACAATAAAAACGTTAGATCAGATGTCAAAACGAAAGTTCGATGTCTTCCTACTTCCCGGTGACCTTTCCTATGCGGACACAAACCAACCACTTTGGGACTCATTCGGTCGCCTAGTGGAGACCTCGGCTAGCACCCGCCCATGGATGGTCACGGAAGGAAACCATGAGATCGAGTCTTTCCCAAGAGATGAACGCATAAGCTTCAAAGCATACAACGCTCGTTGGCTCATGCCTCACAACGAGAGCCTCTCTCCATCAAATCTTTACTATTCTTTTGATATAGCTGGCGTCCACATGGTTATGCTTGGTTCTTACACTCACTATGACTCTCACTCCGATCAGTACCGGTGGCTCCAAGCTGATTTAAAAAAGGTAACTAGTTTGGGATATACATATCATATGTGTCTAAAAACTCAAAATGTTTTTCTTAGGTCGACCGTAAAAAGACTCCGTGGTTGGTGGTGGTGATGCATACGCCATGGTACAGCACAAACAAAGCGCATGAAGGTGAAGGAGAAAAAAGGAGAAAGGCCTTGGAGGGTTTGCTATTTCGTGCTCAAGTAGATGTTGTATTTGCTGGTCACATTCATACCTATGAACGTTTCGTAAGTAAAACTTCACCTTAACCTTTCTATGGTTTAGCTAATTTTACTTTACTGATTGTAAATTATGCATGATGTAGACACCGGTTTATGATCATAAGGCCAACCCTTGTGGACCTATACACATTACCATAGGTGATGGAGGCAATCTAGAAGGCCTTGCTTACAAGTAATGTTATCTCCCATTACCAACTTAATTTATATGTTATTAATATTCATGCAATTATACTTTAAAATATGTAACAGGTTCAGGAAGCCTCAGTCACCTCTATCATTATTCCGTGAATCGAGTTTTGGGCATGGGAGATTAAGAATTTTAGACGAGAAACGAGCACATTGGTCATGGCATAGAAACAACGACCACATGTCAGTTATGGCGGATCAAGTAACCTTGGAAAGCCCTAGAACATCACAACATTGTCGTTTGTATCGTTTTAGAGGTTTGCTCTAAATCACACTACCATAAAACATTTTTATTATCATTTAAAAAAATATTAATTAATAGAAAATGTAGATCGAATTGGTACAAATACGGTATCTCTAAACATTTGAGTAATATACTACTATACTAATTAAATGTATCTCTTAATTGGATATGTTATATTCCTAATTATTGGCAATTCGATATGTGCCCATCTTTGTTTTTTCGTATTGAAATGATAATTTCTTAGGAATTTGAGAGTTTAGAGTTATGATCTAAACCCAAAAAATATCAGTATGAATAAAACATATCATCTGTGTCTCAAACGGAACTCGAACTAGCTAGGGAGAGCATAACTCATAACTCACCTCTTACAAAGATTATGTACCACTAGTCTCTTTAAGACATTTCACATGTGTATTACTTAGGCTTTGTCTCTCGGCTTTGAAATACTTACACAAATACTAACAAAATAATTCATATACTTTAAACCCCTTCGAAGACATCTTTTAAAAAAGAAAATATCAAAGTGAGTGATTATATTATATATATAATATATCACAATGTAAAACACATGATTATTAATTCTTCTGTTTTTTTATTATACTAATTTATAATTTTCTCCTTTCTGAGTAAAGTTTTTGGACAAGCAAAAGCCACACAATAATAAATATTAATAAGCCGAAAAAGAAAGAAAGAAAAAACAACGCGAATAATCTTATTTCTTTAAAAGAAAATTAATTAGGAAATATGAAAAGAAAGCGTATCCATCTTAAACTAAGTGACACGTGTCCCATAGTAAATACAATAATCTTTTACAATATAATGACCCATTTGATGAACGAACGGCTAAGATCAAATCAACACCATCCGAAGGGGACGGACGCGTAAGAAATAGAAGACGAGTAAAGTCAACTCATCGGACGGCTCCAATCAAATCTTCTGAAGCTTCGCTGCTTTAACCAAAGGATTCGCTTTAGCGATCTCTTCACGACCAGCCGATTTAAAATCAAAGGTGCATCCATGGATCTCCGGGTACCTATGGACCCCACAAAAAGTCGTACCGCACCGGCACTTAAATCCGGTTAATCCGACCCGTTTCCTACACGTCATACACCGATTCGGCCTTTGTTGCTGCTTCTCCGTCACCATCACCGTTACCGTTACGTCAAGCTCAGCTGATGGATTTTGAACGAGAGGTTGAATCATCGGAGAAGAGATTGAAGCGATCTCCGACGACGGAGTCGGAGATATAGAAAGAGAAGAAGATTCAACGGTTGGTTTCATTGAGGCTTGTTGTTGTTGTTTAAGGCAAAAATCACCGTAACAATTAGAACATAGATTCATAGTAGCAGAGCTACCGAGAAAGCCACAGTTGTTAACACAAAGACGGTGACCTTTCGGCGTTTGACATCGATGCTCTTCAGCCATAGATCTCGTTTATGAATTAATCTACTTGAAAAAACCTGGAAAAAAAAAACAAAGAAGATTGATTGATTAATAAAGATAAACAAATCTGGTCACCGAGAAAAATATCAGAAGTTTTTTTTCCTCAGTTTTCTCGGTAACCAAACAAAAACAGAGACGAGAAGAAAAAAGAAAGAGCTATAAAGTTTATTTAAAAATAGAAAATACAGAGAAAAGAGGAGAGCAAAATAAGGAGCGTAAGAGAGAGAGAGAGAGATTTGAGTTTACCTGTTCTTGAGAGGATGAAGAAGAAGAAGAAGAAGAAGATTCAATGATCGATGAATTGGGAAGAGAAAAATATATAAACAGAGTCTTAAAGGAAAGAGAAATGAAGGAAACAACGGCGAAAACAGAGATGACGCTGCTCGAAATAAATAAATAGAAAATAACGGTTTTTTATTTTTTTCTGTTTTCAATAATTTGGTAGATTAACTAAAATGTAATAAAATTAGTGGTTCGAAATTATAATAAAACATTACACGTAATGCACTATTCCACGATCTAATCTTTATATTGGTTACATGTCGGCATGGTGGTATATCACTTACTTGATTTAATCTAATATATTTAAATTTAATTTTTAGTGTTGATTTTATTTTAATCAATTCTCTTAATTACCACTAAGTTAAATTTAACTTTCACGTATACAATTAGAATTACTATTTAAAAATTCAATTAAATTAAAAATTAAATTATATTTTGGAGAAATTACTTCAAACACAAACCATAAATAATATTTTCAATCCAAACAATAAAAAATTAAAATCAACCACTAAATACTCAATCCTAACATTAAATTAAAAATATAATTTTAATAAAAATAATATTTATGTTTAATAAAAAATAATAAAATTTTATCTATTAAACTATAAATGATATTATTAGAAGGAATTAATATTTTATTTTCATATAAAATAAATAAATTTCATGTTCTTTAAGAAAAATAAATGGGTCAAACTCGAATCTGAGACCATGTGAGTTAAAGAAAAAATCAGACCGTGTTTGAGACCTTGTAAGAACCACTTGGGTTGATCTTTCTTATTTTTTTTGTCAACTTGTTTATTTATTGATGACAAATTTTGGACGGTCCAACTTGGATCGTCCAAGGAATTCTAAAACCAGTAATAAATTATCAATTTGTTGGTTGAAGTGGGGAATTGATGTACGCAAAACCGTTGATTGGGTTGGTCTAGGATTTAAATATTATTTGGAATGTGTTTATTAGGAAGGGAACAATAATTTGTCTTTAGACTTTGATTTTAAAATTGTTTTGGCTACGTGGAAGCACTCATATGATATTGAAATGTGAATCATGAGGGTGATTGGTTTTTTAAATTATAATTATTTGGTTATGCAGAGAGCCACAAACATTCGTTTGACAAACTTCAATAGTCATAGTAGTGAAGATCTAGTGATTGGCTTTTTTATTATTTTATTCAACTTTTATTAGATGCATGTTCAATTGCATATACACGGTTTTATCCTCAAATCTAATTTTTTATTTATAAATGAAACTCAAAACATTAAAGTAATTAAACAACCCAGATAAAGTACGTAATTTTCTAAGGAATTAATACGATGTTTTTTATAACTATTCTTCTCATTTCTTTTGTATTTCTAAAAATCAAATCTTTATATAGATTTTAATAATTGTGAATTTGTTGATATATTTAAAATCATTGATTCAATAATAGTAAATTTTAATAACTATTTAAAAATTCATGGTTTAATAACACATACTTTATTATTTTAAATTAAATTTATTTAAATCATTCTTTAATACATTTCCAAATTAGCTATACAAAACTTAAAAATAATTAATTAAATTTTGGAAACACACCAGATTTGTGTTTGTGTATATTGATGTTATCTATTAATTAATATGTAATATGTAAAAAACTAAAATTATAAGTTAGTTTAATTTGAGGTTTTAGTTTGTACTATGATATAATAATCTCTGAAGGGGAAACTATATTATAAAGAAAAAATACTTATGTTATGTCAAACGCTTATCAACACATACAATCTCTATAAATAATTTTGATGTAGATTACTGAACAAAAATTTATAGAAAAATAAAAGAGATATTATCATTGTGATAAAGAGAAAGGCTAGACTTCCCTTTAGGCTCCTCTTTCAGCCTTACGCACATTTTTGTAATTCTCTAATTACAATAAAGTTATATATAATTAACATCAGCTATAAACGACACTTTTTTTAATAAAAATATACAATACTAGAGATGTTTTATAAATTACAAAAGAAATTTATAAAATTTTTATTGAAAATAATTCTGTTGAAATTTTATAGGATTTCTTAATTAAAAATACAAAAGATAAAAATTTAAAAAATTTAATAATAAAATTTTAAATTCACTCAAATTTAATCAAATAATTTTAAATCTCAATGATTATTTTAGTATATCCCTTTATATATTTAACTTTATATATATATATATATATAAATAATATAAATATTTTAGATTAGTGTTATACTGAACTAAACATTAAGGCTTAAAATGGTGAACATAAATGAATAAGTTAATAGAGTTGAATATGCACTCATTTCATATTTTACCATTTGGAATAAACAAATTGAAAAAACTATTCAATCCATTCAACTAAAAAGTTGAACAAATACATTAATTATAAACAAAATTTTAACCATTCTTTTTCATTTCCTATTTCGGAGTTGAATGAATCTAATAATATTCAATTTAAAAAATTTTTAATTTATTTATTCAATTCATTTATTTCCCAGTATACCATTTGCAACCTCAATTTGATTTTATTAAATTTGAAAAGATTTCACTGAATTTTAATGAATTTAAAATTTTGTTGTTATATTTTTTTGAAATCATAGATATTTATTTTTGTATTTTAAAGTAGAAAATCTCTCAAAATCTAATTTTTCTAAAATCACTAATTGAATAACACAAATTTTATATGTTTTACAAATTCATATTACAATAACACATAATTTATAATTTTAAATCAAATTACTCAAAATATCTACTCCAATACATCTCTTTTAGTCATGATTTACATATACTAACTCCAATTGCACAAAATTTAAAAATTATTTTTAATTTGGATCTCCAAACCAGATTATTTCTAAAATTTAATATATGCTCCATACACTATGCATGTTTTGGATATGTTTTATAACAACCTTTCACTACAAATTGTTTTTTTTAGTCAAATACATGAAAAACTTTCTCAAAGGGAAAGAATGCGACTATAAGAAACCTTGTCCCTTCATTTTTGTCCTTGACAACTCTGCTCTCTTCTCTTTCCATTACTCTCTCTCTCCCTCTTCTCCTTCTCCAGAATGGTGAAGATTTTGGGTTTAGTAGCAATACTGCTTATTGTTTTAGCCGGAAATGTTTTGTCGTATGATCGGCCAGGCACTCGGAAAAATATAGAGATGTATCCTTCTGACGACGATCCTACGTTCCCGGAACAGGTAATTCACATTCAATCTTTTTATATTATAGTCATATATATGCATCATAGATCATTTACGTAAATCGTTATAAATAAGTAGTTTTTTTTTGTTTTTTACATATTATTATAGAATTTAAACACGACAAGTCTCAAGATTTTGTCTCTTTCACTCTTTTGATATGTGTTGTTTTCAAACATAGGCATAGGATTTAAGTTTTTTTTTTTACAATAAATACTACTAATACGAATATTAACAACCAATACTTTTCTCTTACGGTAAAATTTAACAAAAGATATCATATAACTATAGAAAATGGTTATATACAAGTGAGATATTCTAATAAGCTTTGTCACGTATTGGGACAGATCTGTTAAACGTTCGCAGTCATGGTACAGTAAAATTGGCTAACGAAGCCTAATCACTGCCATAATTAGGGGTGATTTCACACATATATATACATCGTATCCACATGTTTTCAAAACGACACTGTACTCTCGTTTTTTAATTAATTACGAAACGTTGAATGTAGACATTTTGAGGTCATTTTCAAATATATTCTTTGTTTCCTTACTAACACTGTTTAAATGCAAAATAATTCAGAGAAAGTTTCATGTAACGTATTTTTTCATGTTAAAACGTATCGTTATGAAAGAACTGGCTAGTTCACCTACTTTGTGTTTTGTCTGTTAGATCTTTCGTCACTCAACGGTTTTTTTTTTACTTGTACGTTTTGTTTCTTTCCTACTTTTTACTTTATTACTTTTGGTTATTATTTTTATTTTCTAAGTCAATATTGAATTCTTGATGCTAATTCTACAATTCAGGTGCATATATCTCTAGTTGGACAGGACAAAATGAGAATATCATGGATAACGAAGGAATCGATCGTTATGCCTACTGTTGTGTACGGTACAGTATCTGGAAAATACGAAGGCTCGGCTAAAGGAACTACAACATCGTACCACTACTTGTTGATTTACCAGTCAGGTCAAATTAATGAAGTGGTTATAGGCCCATTAAAGCCCAATACAACTTACTATTACAAATGTGGAGGTCCGGATATGACCCAAGAGTTTAGCTTCAAGACTCCTCCCTCTCAATACCCAATCAAATTCGCCGTGTCCGGTACATAATCCATGTTTCCTCTTCATTCATATAAATATTAATATTTTATTTTGAGTTTAGATTTGTTATATTGTTTATGATTTTGAAAATTGATTGAAAATGAAGGTGACCTTGGTATAACTGAATGGACTAAATCAACATTGGAACATATATCAAAATGGGATCATGACGTTTTCATCTTGCCTGGAGATCTTTCGTACGCTAACACGATCCAACCGGTTTGGGATATTTTTGGTCGGTTGGTGCAGCCACTTGCGAGCCAAAGACCTTGGATGGTCACTCAAGGTAACCATGAGATCGAAAAATTTCCTCTCTTACACGGTACCCCTTTCACCGCTTATAACTCGAGGTACATTTTTTTCAGCTCATCAAACTAACGAAAAATAAACTTTGTAAATAAAATACATTTTTGGTTTATTTTTATAAAAATAGATGATAAATGGGATATAATGTAAGTTTTCAATTTTTTTTATAAATGTGGCAGGTGGCGCATGCCATACGAAGAGAGTGGCTCGACCTCGAATTTGTACTATTCCTTCAACGTTTTTGGAGTCCATGTTATAATGTTGGGATCATACACAGATTTTGAGCCTGACTCTGATCAGTACAAATGGTTAGAAAATGATCTTAAAAAAGTTGACCGTAAGACTACACCGTGGATGATGGCTGTGGTACATGCGCCTTGGTACAACACTAATGAAGCCCACCAAGGAGAGAAAGAGAGTGTAGACATGAAAGCATCCATGGAAACTCTTCTTTATAATGCTCGTGTCGATTTCGTGTTCGCCGGTCACGTCCATGCCTACGAGCGTTTTGTAAGTATAGAGTTTCAATTTATTAATTATTTTGCATATACAGTAAAATCTCTTTAAATTAATACTCTATAAATTAATAACCGCTATAAATTAATAAAATCTTCCAGTCCCGAATCGGAGCAATGTAAAAAATAACAAAATTCGATAAGATAATAAGATAATAATTTTTTTAAAACTCCCATGTAAAAATATGATCCTAATAATATCATAAATTAATAATTATAAATTTTATACATATATAAATATAAGCATATATAATTTAGTCAATTTAGCAAAATATGATTCTAGTGTTGTTTGTCTTTTCTTAAAGTTTGAATCTCGTTGGAACTCATCCCTAATTTTTTTATTGCATCAAACACTTATTGTGTTGTTTTCTTGATCTGCATCTAAAGATTATAAAAAATTTTAGGCGCTATAATTGCTTCCATACGTGTAACTGGTTTAAAATATGTTATAATATCGTCTTTAATTTTTTTATCATTATTAAATACATAAGCCATAATTTCTTCTAAACTCTGAAATTATGAGCATGAATTATTTTCACCCAAATAGTTGAGTAAGCTATTAATATCCATTTTATTCCGATAACCAAAATAATTATCACAACTTCAAGTTCATGAATGTTATTTTCATAAGTTTAATCATTTTCTAAATTTTTTGAGACACAATCATCTGATCGAATTTTACAGTGTTGAATTTTTTTTACTATTGTCATTTAATAAACACTTATTGTCCAAACAGAAACTGTAAATTGATAATATTCACGAAATTCATATATGAAATCTAAAGAAAATTTTTCGTTTACATTTAAATTTTTTTAAAAATATTATAAATCGAAATATATTTCTTTAAATTAATAAATATTAATTTATAAATAAATTAACATCTCGATAAATTAATAAAATATCAAAGTCCCAACATTATTAATTTATAGAGGTTTTACATTATTAATTTATAGAGGTTTTACTAGCTAATTTTAACCGAGGGAAGAGAGACTAACTCTTGGTATTATATGACAGGATCGGGTGTACCAAGATAAATCCGACAAATGTGGTCCGGTTTATATTAACATTGGGGATGGTGGCAATCAAGAAGGCCTTGCTACCGAGTAAGATCTTAGTAAAATGTTTATTTCCAAAAATAAATAATGACATTTAAATTAATAATTTTGATAATGTTTTATTTATCATAGGTATCAATACCCAAGTCCCAAAATATCATTGTTTAGGGAAGCAAGTTTCGGACATGGACAATTGGTGGTCGAGAATGCGACTCATGCACATTGGGAATGGCAGAGGAACAACGATGATGATTCGGTACAAAGGGATTCTGTTTGGTTTACCAACCTCTTAGCCGATTCATCTTGTCGGATTTAGACCGTCTCTGTTCATATTCTTAAACATTGGTAGGATGACTTGTGTCTCATCATTGATTATATATACACACTATATATATTAAATATCAAACTGGAATTGTAGAAACTGAAATCTATACAACATTGGCTATTAAGTATTAAACAACAATATATATTAAGAGGACGCATACATGTTCCCAGAATCTATATATATTCTCAATGATATTAAATTTTAATCTCATACTCTTTAATTAGTACCAACAAAAATACTCTCTAGATATTTGAAATTTGATTGGTCAAGATGTAAGAGCATATCTATCAATAATATTTCATGAAGTATCTCACAATTGATTTTTCTTTTAAAAAGGTTAAAGATGCAGTTCATGATATAATACCACAAGAAACAAGTGGTTTCCTAAGAAACACGAACGAGTTTTATAACAAGGCATGTGAATTAATAAATAATTCATTTAATACGTCAAAAAAAAAACAACTATAACACTTATGATCCATGATTATTTTTTGTAGGTTTTAGGGCTCCAAAATCCAAACACTCTTCATCTTCATTTCTTTTTCCTCTAGTCATAATTATATAATTTTTTTTAATCTAGAAAAGGAATGCTGGAACAATAAAAAGAACAATTAAAAAAAGAAATCAAGAAAGTGGATCTTGAGAATTGTAACAACTTGATAATGTACATATTGAATGTGGAAGAAGATGATGGCTTCGTTAACGTTTTTAAGAAAAAAAATATATATTTGCGTTATGCATTTACGTTACATTACGAACGTTTTATAAGCATGGAGCATTATTTAACAAACAAACCCAAATCTTTAACCCCCAAGAAAAATGACTTACAATGGTATGTATTCGAAAAATCTAAAAAGTAAAATTGAGTAAACCAATACAAAGCAAACCGGGAAATAAGAAAAGGAAAGAGAGCATTTAAAATGGTCCAAAGCGGTTGAAATAGAATCATGAAGAATAATGGTTCGAACCAATCTTTACCATCATTGCGTATCTTTTAGAGGTCGATGGCCTTCTACTACTACTCTATAATATCCACTCACCCATTCCTACACAATGACAATTCTACCCTTACTGAACCTCGGTCTAGTTCTCTTTAACGTATCTCTTGTTTCGAGTATCAATACGATGTAGGAGCCGAAGAGGATTCTAAAATGACGTAACTAACCCTAAAGATCAATTTCGAAAGAAGAGCAAGCAAGATACTCTTTTTTCTTTTAATAAATCATTATCATCATTCACATGACGCAAGAAACTCAAATCTTCTCTCTTCTCGCGGCCGCCATAAACACAACACAATGTATGATTGTTGTGTCAGGAGAGAGAAGCTCTCTCTACCTTTTTAGGGATCTATATAACTGAGAGTCTCACTTTGTTCTCTTTGTCCCTCTATCTTCCACACATTCACTAGCGTCTCTCTATCTTCTTCGTTTACTCTGCCTTTTAACACTTCTTCCCAAAAGGTATAACCTTTCTTCTTCTGTTTCGTGTTCTGTTTCTGCTCTGCTTAGTTCTCGTGCTCTGTTTTTATTGCTTTTGCGGTGTGATACGTTAAGACAAGAGCTATGTAGTAATGTCACACGTAGAAACAACGTGAAGACAAACTCATTATTTCCTTGCTTTTTTATTTATGTAAAACTTTATTGATTTTCCTCAATGATGGAATGTTTTAATCTTTATCCTTTTCTTTGAGATAGAGGCATCGAACAAAAAAAATTTGAGTTTTTTTTTTTGTTTTATTTTAAGTTAGGATACTTATTTAATTTGTTCTATAATTTATATTGCTATGATCACACCATCTTTGTATTCTAGCGTTTCAAATATAATCATTATCAATCTATCTCTGCCCATAAGAGGTTAAAACATTTATAATTACTTCATATCATCATGATTATGTTTATCTATTTTTCTTTGCTTTATCTTTTTATCCTCCAAACAAATTTATAATCATATTCTTTTGATTTTTTATCATTGGTTTTATAAAAGAAAGAAAACAAATTCATATTATTAGGATGAAAACGAAATAAATGCGACAATAATTTTTCCTAATGTAATTCACATCCGACGTGTGAAGCTCTGCACAACCCATGTGTGTTGTAATGATTTAACATGAACAATATAATCATAACAGAAGCTTTAATATTATTACTCTCTTTTTTTCTCTTAATTAAATTCTTACAATAATTTCGTTTTTTTTGTGCCTTTGAAGAAAAAAAGAGAGCTAATGGAGAGGCTAAACTCGAAGCTGTATGTTGAAAACTGTTACATAATGAAAGAGAACGAGAGGCTAAGGAAGAAAGCTGAGCTTCTGAATAAAGAGAATCAACAACTTTTGTTTCAACTCAAGCAGAAGCTCTCCAAAACTAAGAACCCTAATGAATCAAACAATGACAATAATCTTTGTCCATCTGGTTCTGGACAATCCTGAAAAAGAACTCAAACCTTTGATGCAATGTAGGAAGATAGTAGTATCCAGCAGTAGCTATTATGATAAAAAAAAGATAATGTTTTATTACAAGAAGACAGTATCTCTTTGTTAGTCTTCTCAGTCTTGTTTTTACTTTTGTTTTGTATTTTTCTATGTTAATTAAAGATCAACGTGAAGACAACTTTGACTGTAGTGTAGACTACACTTGCACTGTCTTAGTAGCAATTCAAGTCACGTGATAAATTTTTATCCTAACATCTTAAACTGAAAGAATTTAATTATGAGACCATGTGTATCTGAACATTTTAATTATTATGGTTCAAAATTCACATATAAAGTGTATGTGAGAACGAAGATTCTCAACAAGTTACGTGTATATGGGATATGAGTCGTGAGCCATCAACAATGTTATTAATGTTTAATAACAATCGATTCGCATGAACAGTCTCACAGCTTTGAAATGAAGTAATTTTCTTATGCATAATATGCCTGCGATTTTTCCTAAAATTTTGATTAATATGTTTGAGAATTTTGCATAAGTTTGTAAATTTATTTATGCTTAAAATTTATGATTTTTTCTTAATTATATTCAACTAACAAGAGTTTCTGTGAGATAACAAGACAAAAATACATGTATCTATGTTTTTAACCACAAATATATTTATATAGCCCAAAGTTATTCTCATTGGTTAATGTAGCTTTGTAAATGTGTCTTATTCTAATGTTGATTGTCAGAAAGAACAGAGTAATTTATCTTTAAACGTTAAATGCTTAAAGTATGAAAAATTTAAGTCATTTTATCTCTATTCCACCTAATTATTCAGCACTTAGGCCTGTTTCGTTATCCATTAACTATTTTTATTTAGATAATTAATTTAAATAACTTATCTCAATAGCCCATTCGAATGTTATTTGTTTTTATTGACTTTTTTTGTTTTTCATTTAGATGATTTTTGTTTTCATTTAGATAAACCATTTGGAAAAAAATATGAATTAATGTTTATTTTGTGATAAAAACTTATCATTATAATGACTCATTTGGATAAATTTTGTAAACTAAAAATTTCATAATGGTATTTATTTGAAAACAAAAAAATCTCTAATTTTAGAGAAAGAAACTGTATAAATACATTGTCCGTCAAAAACTAATAAATCTCAAAAATATATTTCCATCAAAACTGTAAAAACTTATTTTGGCGGAAAAATTGCAGAATTACAGTTTCATATCACTAAAATTAAACATTATATTTTTAGACAAAACCGTAAAATCTCAAATTTGACTGAAAAACGAAAAATTATATTTTCCACCAAAACCGTAAAATTTAATTTCTAGTAGAAAAACATAAAATTATAATTATACGCACAAAAATACTGAAACTCGTCGGCTAACAATATAAAATCTCAGTTTTGGAGAAAGGTACAAAATCACTTTTTTTGCCAAAAACAAAAATAACAAATTGTCAAAAATCGTATAATTACGTATTTTATAACAAAACTGTGAAATTTTAGTTTTTATAAAAAATATAAAAATATTATAATATGTAAATATATCAACATTTATAAAATTTAAACTAGTACATAAAATAAAACTAATTAAATGTTAATTTGATTTTTTTTTTAATTTTGGATGAATCATCTCCATCCAAATNATTAAATGTTAATTTGATTTTTTTTTTAATTTTGGATGAATCATCTCCATCCAAATAGTCCAATTTGGATCATCCAAATGGTTTCTAAAATTTAAACTAAATTTTAAAGTTCATTCAAATGATCCATCTAAATGAATCATTTGGATGAACAATTTTTGACATTAAACAAACATCAATTCTCATCTCTACCCAAATGAACAATTTAGATTGATAAACAAACAGCCTCTTACTTTATTTTACCCTCTACAATAATTTTGTTTTAAAAAAAATATCTTATTTAATAGTATTTTACTAAACACTCCACATTTTTTTTGTTAAACACCCACATTTTTATTATTTAATTAATAAATTTGATTAAAACACACATAATTATTAAATTTGATAATTATTAAAACACACATAAAAATACTTAAATATAATAACAAGAAACAAAATTATTAAAACACACATAAAACACATTTAAAACACATATAAAGTACTTGAAATAGTAATTAGTAGTGTTTTAGATGTAAAAAAAGATTATTATTAGCCTCCATCTGTTAAAATAATTTTTTTATCCAAATCAAATAAAACTAGTGTCTATTTATTTAATATGAAAAATTATAAATTTTGATTTATTTAAAAAATAAAATAAAATTATATATAATGAAATAATCGAGATCAAATAATTAGAGGAAACAAAAAAAAACTTCATTTAGAAATTCACCAATCAATAAATGCTACATCTTATACTCTTTCACCCCCACTTCAAATTCAACATGATCAAACAATCCACCTATTATTCAACAGTTTAACATTTTTTCCATTAAACTGTATTCAGCAGTTGAAAATTAGTTTTCAACACACCATTGTACATGGTTTAAGTGTTAAAATAAATAATCGATCACAAATATTAATACTTATTTTTATTTTATTTTATTTTATTTTGATAAAAGAGTTATTACTCCGTTTTTAGTAAATACTAGCATTATGACCCGTGCGGAACATTTATATAAATTTTTTTATATACTATTATGTAATCATAATTATATATATTTATCATACATAATAGAAACAAAAAAAA
>KE157500.1:0-20327 GCA_000411055.1 Leavenworthia alabamica
GGTGCAGACTTGCGTGTTGCCCCTAGCATAACACCCCTCACTGAGTGACTTCCCTGTTGCTCACCCTCACTATTTTCAGGTTGTTTACGAGAAGTTAATTCTCGGTTAGTTGGTGAGTTGCATTTAAAGAAGGATTTGGCGAGAACAAGAAGTCAACCAGTTGACCATGACCATAAAGAAGGTCGGGTCTTACAGAATCATTCATAAAATCGATAATAAGAAGTGTTATACTGACATAATTGATTACTATTGATATCAAATTGTCCATATTGGATCATCAGAGATGCTTGCTTGGTAAGAAAGCTATTGAACATCTTTATCTGACGTATAATCTCCAGTTGTAAATGGTAGTGCTTGAAAAAATCTAGACTGTCTCTTTGAAGCTGATCCCAAACTAATATAAAGAAAAAAAAAACGAATTCCTAAGTTTTATAATCAGAAACAAAAATTATATAAAATATATATATCAAGATGAAACCTCCATTACAAGTTAAGTCACTCTCTGCTTCACAACAAAATTATGCGGTGTTATCGTGTGATCAAAACGGTGCAGTTTCAGAAGAGTCAAAAAACACTCGGTCTCAAACAGAGGGTTTAAATAAATCAAATACACAACGTCTAGTCAAGTAACAGAGCATATTTTGCTCTATGTTTCACGTTAGCAATTACTGAAGACCTCCCGTGTAGGATTAGCAGTTACATGGTGCACAATAGCTTTTAGTTAACATTAACATGTATATAAAACATCAGTACATACGGTTTAATGTTAATATGAGAAATACTTTACAAGCTTTAGCTCGAGATACGCTCATGATCGGTGAGCTCTGATACCATATCAAATTTCTAATCTCTGTAATGAATTGAAGATAGAAAGAGAGATTGAAGATTGTAAACTGTAAAGAAGAAGAAGCTAAAGCTTGTAAAGTATTTCTCATATTAACATTAAACCGTATGTACTGATGTTTTATATGCATGTTAATGTTAACTAAAAGCTATTGTGCACCATCTAACTGCTAATCCTACACGAGAGGTCTTCAGTAATTGCTAACGTGAACCATAGAGCAAAATATGCTCTGTTACTTGGGGTCCAATTTCTACTTGAACCATAGAGCAAAATATGTTCATTCATTTAGATACTTGGGGTCCATTTTCTACTGAGTCTGTTGAAGGTTATAGATATTTTTTAACAATAGTAGATGATTGTACTAGATTTACATGGATTTTTATGCTGAATAATAAAAGTCAAGTTTCACTTGTATTTCCTGCCTTTATAAAACATGTCCAGACACAATATAATGTTCAAATCAAAGCCATTAGAACAGACAATGCACCAGAACTAGCATTTCCTGAATTGATAAAAGAATATGGTCTAATACATTATTTTTCATGTGTTTATACTCCTCAACAGAATTCTGCTGTGGAGAGAAAGCATCAACATCTACTTAATGTTGCTAGAGCTCTTTTTTTCAATCTAATGTACCTTTACAATATTGACATGACTGTATACTTACTGCAGCTTTTCTTATAAATAGAACACCATCACCTTTACTCAAAAATTTAACTCCATATGAGTGTTTGCTGCATAAACCACCAGATTACACGGCACTTAAGAGTTTTGGTTGTCTTTGTTATACTAGTACATTGTTGAAAGATAGAACAAAATTTACTCCAGGGGCTAGTCCTTGCATATTTTTAGGCTATCCTACAGGATATAAAGGTTATAAAGTACTAGATTTAAAAACACATGCTATTTCTATATCTCGGAATGTGATTTTTCATAAAAATGATTTTCCTTTTAAAAAAAATATTCCTCATGATGATGATTTCTTTTCTGACTTGATTTTACCTTCTTTAATTCCTTTTGTTCAACATGGTTCATCAGCATCTTTTCCTGAGTCGCACATTCATGAAAATCATATCATAAATTTAGATCCTATTATTCCTGCATCTGGTTCTACATTGCTAAATACAAAGAATATTTCTATTGATAATGAACTTACCAGTGTAGATCAAAATTGTGAGGCATCTTTAGGCAATGCATCTTCATCTAGAACTCATCTAGGAGATGTTAATAATGTACCTTCATCTACAGATATCTTGCCTATAGCTCATGATAGGCCTAAGCGACAGACTAGAGCTCCATCCTATTTGTCTGATTATCATTGTGCTCTTATTGATCATCTTCCTTCTTTACCCGAGAACCATACTACACCATATCCATTAACCTCTGTTCTTTCTTATAATCGTTTTACTCCTTCATACTGTGCCTCTATTCTTTCTTACTCTTTAGAAACTGAACCTAAAACCTTAAAACAAGCCATGACTTCTGATAAATGGAATGGTGCACTTAATGAGGAGCTTGGGGCTATGGAGGAGAATAGAACTTGGAGTATTTGCTCTTTGCCACCGGGAAAGAATGTGATTGGTTGCAAATGGGTATTCACCATTAAGTATAAATCTGATGGTACCATAGAAAGATATAAAGCTAGACTTGTTGCTAAAGGTTTTACTCAACAGGAGGGTGTTGATTTTGATGAAACTTTTTCTCCTGTAGCTAAACTAACAAGTGTAAAGTTGATGCTAGGTCTTGCTGCTAAACAAGGTTGGTCATTAAATCAAATGGATGTATCTAATGCATTTTCTTCATAGTGACAGGGTTATACTCCAGCACCTGGTACTTCTCTTCCTCCTAATGATGTATGTAGACTTCACAAATCGATTTATGGGCTTAAGAAAGCATCTAGACAGTGGAATAAACATTTTACTTCTGTCTTACTAGCTGATGGATTTATACAATCTAAGTCTGATACAACTTTGTTCTTCAAGTTTACAAAGACTAGTTTCATAGCATTGTTGGTTCATGTTGATGACATTGCTATAGCTAGTAATAATGCAGAGGATTTGGAATCTATACGGCAGGTCCTTAGTAAAGCTTTCAAGATAAAAGATTTGGGTGTTTTAAGATTTTTCTTGGGTCTTGAAATAGATAGGACTTCTGAGGGCATTTCAGTTTGTCAAAGGAAATATACTATGGATCTCTTACAAGATACAGGTCTTCTTGCTTGTAAACCAAGTTCTGTTCCTATGGATCCATATATTAAACTGAGCAAAGATACTGGTCAACCTTTGGAGTGTGCTACACCATATCGAGAACTGATTGGTCGCTTGCTATATTTGACTATCACTAGGCCTGATATTACTTATGCAGTGCATAAGCTTAGTCAATTTCTTCAATTTCCGACTGATGTTCATTTACATGCTGCTCATAGGATTTTGAAGTACTTAAAAGGGAATCCAGGCCAGGGTTTATTTTACTCAGCAAATACAGAGGTATGCATAAATGCATTTGCTGATGCAGATTGGGCCTCTTGCCCTGACACTAGAAGATCAGTTACTGGGTATTGTGTGTTTCTTGGTACATCTTTGATGAGTTGGAAAGCTCGAAAGCAGAAGACAGTAAGTCACAGTAGCACTGAAGCTGAATATAGGAGTCTTTCTGAGGTGTCTAAAGAGATACTTTGGATTCAACAGCTACTGAATGACTTCAAGATACAGGTTACTACTACTACAGCAAAACTATTTTGTGACAATAAATCCGCCATCTACATAGCTACTAATCCGGTTTTTCATGAGAGAACCAAACATATTGAAATTGATTGTCATTCTGTTCGGGATTTGATTAGGGATGGTGTTTTGAAGGTCATTCATGTTTCTACTGACAATCAATTAGCTGATATATTGACTAAGCCTTTGCATACAGGTCCTTTCAAGTCTTTGCTTAGTCGCTTATCAGTGTCAAGCCTTTATTCACCTTCGTTTTCTTCACCAGCTTCGGCAATAAAGGCTTGAAGGGAGGTAACAGAGCATATTTTGCTCTATGGTTCACGTTAGCAATTACTGAAGACCTCCCATGTAGGATTAGCAGTTAGATGGTGCACAATAGCTTTTAGTTAACATTAACATGTATATAAAACATCAGTACATACGGTTTAATGTTAATATGAGAAACACTTTACAAGCTTTAGCTTTTTCTTCTTTACAGTTTACAATCTTCTTTACAGAAACAAAAGACAGCTTGCAGTACGGCATTTACGATCGATTGCCAAAACAGATTTGGTGCTTTATTGACTGAAAGCGTGTGAACAAAAGGAATCTTTGCGCTGTTAAATCTTATCATCACACGTTCTCATTTTACATCATTTACATTATCTCTTATATAATATAAGCAATGTAATGTTAACGTTTTGAGGTCAAGAAAACATGAATCAATAAACGTATTATTCAGCTTCTTCTGTTGTTTGAGTTTTCTCTACAATATATATATACCTGGTTTGGTGATATGGTAATTAATATCATGATTTTTTTGTAGATATGTCACCGTTTCTTCAAAACTCATGTATTTTTCAAGACATCTTTCAATTTTTTTCTGGGTCTGAAACAGAAAAAAAAGAGGACGATGAAACTAGAGAGTAAGTAGGAAGCTTTAGAGAATCACAGAAGAGTTACTATAGAAAAAATCATTATTACATGGTTTATGATCTCTAAAATATTAAAGCAGCAACATGGAAGATTTTGATTATAAGATTCGCTCATAACTTTGTGGAGGGAAGCTAAAAGTAAAAGAATAAAGAATCTGTTACGTTATCAAATATTATATACAGCAAAATCTTTAAAGAATCTGATGAGTCAATGATATTAAAATAAAATTCTCCAAAAAAATAGACAACGACAAAAAAATAGAGAACGATTAATATTTTAAAAAAATAAAAATATTATGGTTGTTAATAAAATTTATTGTATTTAAAATTACAGCTAATTTGTATTTAAAATTTAAAATTTCAATACCATTGGTCAATGATATCAAAATAAAAACTTACCAAAAATCGGAGAACGATATATATATATATATATTTTAAATTAAAAATATTATGATTGTTAATAAAATATATTTTTAAAATTTCAGCCAACTTGTATTTTAATTTTAAAATTTAAAATTTTAATACCATTAGTTTTGATGAGTCAGTGATATCAAAACAAAATCCCCCAAAATATAAAGAACAACATAATAAAACAAACAACTTTTATACTTTTTTTGGAAAAGCTATGACTGATTACTAGGAAGATTAATAGATGGAAGCCATACTTAATACTAGTTTAATTATAATTCACAAAAGTCTCCAATATTTGCAATAATTTTGGATTCCCACAAAACCTTGTGGATTTATTTCCATAACATAGGGGAAAGAAGCAAACATAAATTTTAGTTAAACAAAATTTGATTAAATTTTTACAAATCTAACTAAAAAATATAATGATAATAATTAGATACGTAATCGATATTAATAATAGTTAAAATAATTATGATAAATTAGGTGGTAGTTCGCACGTTATATCCTATCTATATATTTTTATAAAAATAATAATATTTTTATTTTTATATTTTTAATAATAATATTTTATTCATTTATTAGTTATAAAGATTAGTTATTAAAGATTATATTTATTTATGCAAAATTTTGAATTTAAAAATTATTAAAATAATTTTTATGTATAATATTATATTATTCGAATGACTTAAGTAAAATATATTTTATATATATTTAAAAGATTTAAAATTTAAAATAAATTAACTAAGTTTTCCTATTTATCAGAAATTTTATTTCTAAAATAATCAAATATTATGATTGTTAGTAAAAGTTTATTAAATTAAAAAATTATAAACATATATATTCCATAGAAATATATTTAATATTTTAATTTTTTTCTTTTAAAAATTAAAGATAATTTTTTAGATTATTAATTTTTACATACAAATATTTAAACAGAATATATTTATTAATTTGAATAATTGTTTAAATTTTTAGTTTTAATAAATAGTTTAAATTTTTAAATTCTATTTTCTAAATAAAAAATTAAATATATTTTTATTAAAATATTTTAAATAATATTAGCTATGTAACAATTAATATACATAGATTCGATAATACTATATTTTGGATATAACTTAAATAATAATAAGTAGTAGATTAGTTATTATCCTATGCTACTATATCGGATCCTAATAAAGTCCGAAGATCTATACCAACGCAAGCTTTTCCGAATCTTTTTGGGTCTTGTTGTATTAGGGCTCTAGCCTCTCCGCTTCTATAGAGAGTTTGTTTAGATTTAGGTGTCATCACATTTTGTATTATTAAATTGGTGTAATTTCCTCGCTGAATGAGATATTTTCTTACTCATGAAATAATCTTAAAAACTCTGATATAAGCCCTAGTGTCTAAACTTGGCAATTGTGGATATTTTATTAGTTTAGCTAATTAAAACTCAGTGTTATTCCAAAACGTCTTATTTCTTTAAAAACATGATGTTTTTTTTATTTTGACAATGTAAACCAATATGGGCTTCGTAAGCCACAACACAATTGGGCCGCGATGGTTGATGGTTTTATACAAGCCCACTAAATAGACAAAATACATCACTTACATAAACAAAATCAAATACTACCAAAATTAAAAAGAAAATAAACAAAATTGGGAAATTTACTGATTTTCATGTAACAACCATTACCATCAGTATCATCATTTACATATTTCTTCATTCCTATAATATGAATACTCTGAAACAAAGTTATGAATCTAGAAAAAATGAAGAAAGCATTACACCTAAGTTGTGATATCATTGTATTTAGGACGTGATGAATCTGTAGATATCACTTCTTCCATTGCTTTTCTCTTATTACTAGTCAACATTGGTTCATGTTGTTTGGATTCAAGTTCTTGATGGAGAGGCAAGATCTCAATTGCAGATGAATCTTCTTTCATCTCCAGTTCTTTTTTAGATGTTTTTATTACATTTTCTTTCTTCAGTTTGGTTTTCAACATATGTGGTTTCAACTTGGTAAGATCAGTCAACTTTACTGGTTTCAAGAAAAACTCTTCAGCTCCTTCTTCCAAACATCTGTAATTTTATATCACTACTTAAATTTTAAATCCATTTCAAGAAATAAATACTATTTTACAGGTTGATGTTTTTTTTGGTTCAAAGTAAATAAAAACGTGTTGTTGTTCAGACCAAAGAATCAAATAATACCCACTTGAGTAATGCCAATTAACAAAAAAAAAATATATTAACAAACTAATCACAAGAAGGAAAAAAAACAGAGGCTTACCTGGAAATTCTAGCAGGAACGTTTTCAGATGACATTATAACTACAGGTATGCTTTTAAATGCCGCTGATTCCTAACACAGTTCATATATAAATTTCTTAGCAAACACACAAATTGTTCTTAATAAACAATGGCATAGAATATAAAGAAATAAAATACCTTAATTTTCTTGAGCAAATCATAACCAGTCATGCCAGGCATACAATAATCTGTAATAATTAGATTTATTTCAACTTCTTGATGTGTTTCAGATGATGTAGAGGTCGTCGCATTTGGTTCATCACCATCTACTCTTAAACCCAGAAATTCCAGAGCTTTCGAGCCTGAGTCAACTGTAGTTACTACAAAACATAACAACAAAGTACAGTTAAAAAAACTGTCTTCTTTTAGTAACTTTTGACTTTCTTTTATTATTTGTAATTTATTTTACCTTGACATGAAGACTTTTGTAGTAATCTCTCTATCATTTTCCTATCAAATAGACTATCATCAACAGCCAAAACATGGAACTCTGACTCTGTTGTTTCCATGACCATTTGAGTTTTTTGAATCCCAGAAAACAAAAATTCTTAAGATCTGGATCTAAAATCCACAAACCCAGTTACAAATTTTTTAACTTTTTTCTTCCCTCTATTATAATATTCTCTCCTTTCCCGGAAATGTTGAGAGTTCTCGATGAGTTTGAGGGATGGAAGTATTTTTTTTTAAGAAGACACAATGAGATAAATAAATTAAAGAAACTTTTATATTGGATAAAATAATGAAAATGAAATCTATATGAAGATTTTAAAGGATTTGTTTATCTCACCAAAGACTTTTTAAAATAAGAAGATGAATGATTTGATTTATGATTTTATATGTATATGTGTTATGGTCCCTTCCTAGATACCTCGACGACCACATGCATTGCTATTTTTTATTTTAACAGCAAATAGAGTTTATTTAATTTTTTCTTAAAAGCGTTCATTTGATGGTTCTCAAAATGATAATAGGGTTTTTATCAAAAAACTGAGTTTCCTTTTTTTTACAAAAACTAATGCTGACTTTTTAATTGTACACATTTTTTTGTTAATGATAATATTTTTTTGTTTTTTCATTTATTGTATTATACCATCTAAACGGTAGATATGTATCTGGTCAACTAATTGTTGAACTTGAACCCAATTAAAATTATTTTAAATAATTATAGGTAATATTTGGGAGGCCAAGTATTATTATCCGGGCTTTCAGATGTTTTTTGTACGTTAAGTTTCATTTGTTAATGTATTTATTTACAATAATAATTTTAATATAAACTTTACAATAATTTAAGATGGTCCTGAGTCCTGACTTCTGATTGTCATTGAAAGAGTGAATGTAAAAAGTCTTTGTGTCATCGTTCTTATTTACATTTTGCATTTCATGTTGTGGGGGCATGCATGTAGTGCTGCGTATCATTTACTTATTGGATGTAATTCTTATGTTTTGTCTCTGTTTATATATCGCAGTACACTGTGACTGTGGTTGGTTATAATGTTCAACGAGTGAATAATTACTACTATTAATAAAATATGAATTATGTTATTAATTATAGGGAAACATATAACTAATAATATAATGTTTTCTGATTATTTATTGTCACAAAACTAGTATCCATGTAATAACCAAACAATAAGTAAATATTTGGCTTCTTCTTTTTGTTCGGCAACTTAACTTTCATTATGATAAGTTGAATTTTAAAACTGTAAGACTTTTAAAGTAAGAAACTAATTCTGATAAGTATGTCACAATAAATTCAATCCGTTGTTAGAACACTTACTCTGTTACTTGCGGAATAATAACATAACGTTTTTACTGTAAGAATTTATAAATTTTATTATGACTAAATATTTTTAATTGTTTTACAATGTAGGACTTACTTCTATTTATACAAATGAAGAGATGCACTCATTTATTATAAAAAGACACAAGACACAATCTTACAAATGAAAGTGACACAACTTTTCAAATGAACACTTTCATTTGTGACTCTTAGATAAATAACTAACTAATACAAATACATATATAGTTATATGATATGATTAATTCTAACACTCCCCTTAATCATATCTCGGCTTCATTCATATCTTCAGCTCTTAGATCTTGTTTAAATTCATACAAGGCTTTGTGTAACTTTAACATCTTCTCTTCTTTTTCTTCCATCACAAAACCAGAAGACTGTGTGACATAAACTTCTTTTAATTCTCCTTTGATAAATGCTGACTTTTTATCCATTTGATACAATATCCACTCCATTTGAACCGTCGCATATGCAAATATGGCTCGAATTTTATCATATCCTGAGACTTGTGCAAATTTATCAAAGTAGTCAACTCCATATTTTTGAGAAAACTCTTTTGCTACTAGTTTTGTCTTGTGTTTAATCTGAATGCCTCTTGCATCTGTTTTGATCTTATAGATCCATTTCACACTTATAAAATTTTCCTTCTCTAGCTTGTTTACTAGTTCCCAAGTATTATTCTTCTTAATCATCTCTATTTCTTCATTCATGGTATTTTGCCATTTTTTACTACCACATGCTTTATTGTAAGTTTGTGGTTCTTCATGTGTGAGAAAACATGTTTTTTCAATATCTACTCTTGGTGCTATCTGCATGATTTCATTCATGGACTTGTATTTTTTTGATAATTCAGAAGTCTCTCCTTCTTCAATATTATCATAGCCATCATCGTCTGTTGGAACAGGGTTGGAGTTGTTCTCACGTTTTTCTTGTGGATCTTTCATGGATAAGACAAAAGTCTTCTTGATTTTTTCATGTCTATCCCAATCCCACTTTTTGTTTTTTTCAAACTCGATATCTCTTGATATTTCTTTGTTGACTTTGAATTTTGGTAATCCATTTACCAATTTTTTGTCTTGCATTTGTTGCAACCGTGTGTTGCCTACATGACCAAGTCTCTTGTGCCATGTTTTCATTTTTTCTTGCTCACTTGTATTAGTAGCTTATTTTTGTATTAACCTAACTTGATTCTGAAGTTTTTGTGAGTCATTGGAATCTCCATAATTTTCTTGCCTTTTGCATCTACAATTATGCAAATCTTGTCTTTAAAATTTACTTGGTAACCATTAAAAATAATTTGAGGAACACTCAACAAATTTTTCTCTAAACCTGGTACCAAAAAGACATTTTTGATGACTCTTTTGCCATCACTTGTCATGACGGTAATATCTCCTTTACCGGCTGTCATGACGAATTCTCCATTTCCGACTCTTATTGGAACTTTGATACTTCTATCAATCTTTGAAAAGTATCTCTCTTCTTTTGTCATATGGTTAGTGCACCAACTGTCTACTAACCAAATATCTTCTCTTATTGTTGTTAGTGCTTCTTCACTTGCACTAAACAACAAATGATCTTCAACCTTTCTTCCTCGAGACTTACATGCGCTATTTCTTTTTTCTTTGAGTAACATGCATTTGCATAGTGGCCGATCATACCACGATTGTAATACTCCTTGTTACCTTTTTGGCTTTTGCCTTGATCGTCTTTCATCGGTTTCGTCCAACACTCCTCTTCTGTGTGGTTGCTTCTCTTGCAAAACTCACACCACTTTTTGGTGTTGCTTCTTTTGAAACCGGAATTCTTTCCTTTTCGAGCATTAAATGCTCCTTCATTTGTGTTTTCTTCTCTTGCAGCCACTCTTGCTTCATGTGCTTTCAAAATACCAATCAGTGCTGTCATTGTTAGTGAAGTTAAATCTCGAGTTTGCTCCAAAACGCTAACAATGCTATCGAACTTGGCTGGGAGAGAGATGAGTATCTTTTGTATGATCTGATAATCAGTCTTCTTCTCACCATGATAATTTAATTGATTTTCGAGAATAATTAATTTATCGGTGAATGTTTTAATATCTTCATGATCATACATCTTCAAATTTTCATATTCTCTTCTCAATGATTAAAGTTTAATCAATCGAACTTGAGGAGATCCTTAATACTCAGCTTTCAATGCATCTCATGCCTCCTTTGATGTTAGTGCTGCTGTAATTCGTGAGAATATATGATCACTCACAGCAGTTTGCAAAATTTGCAATGCCATCGTATCATTTGCCATTGCTTCTTCTCGAAGCGTTTTCTCCCTTCTTGTTTCAGGGGTATCTTCATTTTGTACNATTTTGTACTGGTTCTACCGGCACATCTTCTTCAACCACAGACCATAATTTTCTGGTCTTGAAAATGGTTGCCATCTTAATGCTCCAGAATTCATACTTCTCCCCATCGAATATGGGTATCACTTGATGTGAAGAGCCTTGCATCGTCTCGACTTATTCTTTGCGACTAACGTATGCGAATACTAGTGCTTTCTTTTTGGTCCTCTCAACCTTACAGCTCTGATACCATGTAAGACTTTTAGAGTACGAAACGAATTGTGATAAGTATGTCACAATAAATCCGACCCGTTGTTAGAACACTGACTCTGTTACTTGCAGAATAATAACATAACGTTTTTACTGTAAGAATTTATAGATTTTATTATGATGAAATATTTTTAACTGTTTTACAATGTAGGACTTACTTCTATTTATACAAATGAAGAGATACACTCATCTGTTATGAAAAGACACAAGATACAACCTTACAAATGAAAGTGACACAACCTTTCAAATGAACACTTTCATTTCTGACTCTTAAACAAATAACTAACTAATACAAATACATCTACAGTTATATAATATGATTAATTCTAACAAAAACTAAGTCTTTTATTACAACTTCTTGCAGACTTACTTCGACTGTCAACTTCCTCAAGAAGTTAATATTTGACTTATTGTACACATATACAAGTACATACAATACAATATTCACTTTGAAATTTTATAAATTTATAATTTGACTGGTTGATAGAAAACCTATATATTATTTAATAATCAAATCTTATTCGGCGAATGTGTAGTATTTGACTCGTAAATTTTATATTACTTTATATTTGGTACAAAATTATATCCATGATCATTAAATAATAATATAAGATTGGTGTAAATGCATAACATAGTCAATGTCACCAATATTGTTAATGCATAGAGACACGTTGGCATGTGATAGGTAAGATACGGTGGATTGTATTTGGTGGCCTCCTTTGTTTTATATATAAATAATATATAACCAAATTTAAAAATCTGGTAATTGTCGAAAATGTAAGAATTTTTATCTATAAAGGTTTAAGGAAAAAAAATAACAGAGAGAGTTAGTTTTAAGAGGTTTATTCCTAAGCAATAACGATTTTACAAAAGAACAAGTCTCTAATATTTTGTGTTAATGTCTGATTGATGATATTGTTATATTGTATATTGTAATACCCCGACCGCCACCGTCCGTGAGCACATCAATGTCCCCTCTAGGCCCGTAGACGACCTTATGCCTTCTCTAAGCCCATGGGCTTCCACGTCATTTCTACGCCTATTGAGCCTCATCCGACGGTCGGTGCATTATTTTTCTGAGGCTCAAGAACTTGTTTACTGTCCCCACAAATCACCACATGATCTTTCCCTGTACGTTGGCCTCACTTACACAGTACCGACAATCACTTCCCGGTAGGTCACCCATCCTANAATCACCACATGATCTTTCCCTGTACGTTGGCCTCACTTACACAGTACCGACAATCACTTCCCGGTAGGTCACCCATCCTAATACTACTCTAGCGCAAGCACGCTTAACTTAAGAGTTCTGAAAGAGTGGTTGACCGAAAAGATAAATGCATTTTGGTGACATAGATAGCCAAATCAAATCTCTTAACATTTTTTTTATGCACCAGCATAGCAGATCATGGGATGTTACATATATTGCATAGCAATAACGATTTTACTCAAACTAAAACTAACATATTGTATATTGTTAAACGAAGAAGCAATCGTAAATGGAGTGTGCGCCATATTACGACTCAAGACTTTGGACTTTAGTTGTGTAATTATACCAACGTTACGGAGAATATGTCACTTAAAATTACCCAATTAATTAATACACAAAACAAATGGGTGCGTCTTACGTGTGGTTGTACATTATTATTATTGGTATATGCTTTTATTAGTTTCGGTGTGTATAAATTAGTATCGAATCACGTTAGTTCACGGTGATATCATTAATTATAACTAGTTTATAATTATATAAAAGGAATGAGCTTATTGACCGAAAAAGAGAGTTTATGGTCTTAATGCGGTGAACCTAAGCTGATCATTATTTTAAAAAGATACGATCGTACGTTGAGATCTATTTAGAGAATATTAACAGCTAGACTTGTCGACCAATCAAAAATAAAGAACTCGACTTATATAACTTTTGCATATTCCCATCTTGGATCTCGCACGCTATCACATTTTTCACTGAGTTTTCTTATTAAAAAAAAAACAAAAAACATTTTAGATTTGATTTTTGCATAATACCATACAACAATTTTCATTTGAAAAACAAAAATAATAATAATTAAGGCTAAATTGGCAAAAGGACATGATTGGAGACATAAAATTATTTACAAAGAAATTAAACACAATAACACATCGTAATAAATTCTCCGGACTTATATGAATATGGAACTGATCTGTATCCTTTTTGTTAACTTAAGCCCAGTTTTGGCTCAATAATGAATAAACCAACTAGTTTCTGTCTTGTTATATAGACAATAAAGTAGACCATGAATACATATTATACATTTATGGGTTTGTTTGTAAAAATATGCATCCAAAGATCGTAAATAAGTGGTTTTTATGTATGTATGTCAATGATATGATACAACATAAAATACAATAGTATTAGATAAATTGCTGTTTGTATAAAATATACTCTAATTTTATGCTACTTGCATTAACATATATACTTGGAATTAACATCCACTTATTTACATGTTTGTCACAAAGTTATTTTTTTACAAATGAGCTCCAAAGTCATAGGAAAAGTATAATATCGGACCCAGACAACAGTTTTATTTAGAGTAAAAATATAGTGAATTTTTGGCCTAGACCCTAAAGTAATCGATTAATCAAGGATTTTTTATTTTATTTTTTTTATTAAGTTGAGATTATGAATTTAAAATTTTATTTTATATGATTTGTTATGGGTAACCAATAATTTACATTTTCATTAAAAAAAAACTTGAAATAATACATCAACGATTTGTATATATAGAAAGTTTTATTTCATTACATCAACGATTTGTATATATAGTAAGTTTTATTTCATTACATCAACGATCCTCCAAAAAAGAATGGTTTACATATAGACACATTGCTACTCAATATTATGAGTTCAATGGTCCACTTATTTAAATATTTATTTATTAAATTAAAAAGAAAAATATGTAAAGCATTATAAGATATTATATATTTAAAAGTAATTAAATTACTTTTTGCAACAAGTGCGAATCAGCTTGTTGCAGCAAGCTCCACGAAGATTAACTAAGCCCCTTCGGACATGAATCTCTGACTGTCCCATTCCTCCATCATCTTTGGTAGCGGTTGTTGCTATTATTAATAAAAATATGGAGATTAATATAATTGCTGTTTTGATTCCAGACCCCATTTTTTTAGTATTTTCTTTTTTTTTGTTTTTATTTTATTTTTCAAATGTTCTTGTTGATGATTTATGAGCTTAACTATTGGTTTATTTATATGTTCAGCCAACTTCCAAATATAGTAAATTACTAATTTAGAAAACCTTTTAAATGTTTCTTGTGGATGTTATTTAACTGAATTTTATTCTTAATTCTGAAAGTACATAAATAGAATAGTTGATTGACTAGGTTTGTGGTATGTGTTAAAATTTGGCTGACTAAAAATAATAATTAGAGACAACCACACAAATATATAACGACGTATATACTTAGTTTAAGATTAATGAAACATTATAACAACGTTTACTACAGAATTCTGAGAGACATTATAGACCTTATTTTATAATGTTTAATACTGTGTTGTAAGAAGCCATATTTAGCTTTGTTGTACTCTAAAAATTTGGATCCAATTCTTTTTATTTAATATGTCATAAAAAGAAAGAAAGAAAAAGCCTCCAAATGCTTTACTTTTAAATCAGAAACAACAAAACTTACAAGTTGTAATGGACATCTTTATGGTGTTTATTATGCAAATATTTTTATCACGATTGATGGGCCAGGCCAGCCTTCACATGGAATTTATTTTTGATATACAAGTGATTCGGCCTTTTTCTGCTTTCTTTTTTGGTGTTAACATTAATTAAATAGACAAAAGACTTAATCTGAAATAATCCAAAATATTAGGCTGCTTCTTCAATAATTTATTATGCAAAAAAATATATATGAATATATATATATATATATATATATAATATCCTTTACAATTAAGTGTTAAATGATATCTTAAATCTTCAATCTTAATTAGCAAAATAAAAAAGTCTGATAAAAACTAAATTTATAAGTTTTTTTAAATTGAGTTCAAAGTAGTGTTAAATGTGAATATATACTCGCAGACCAAAAAGTTATTAGAAAAAATGGTCAGAAAACAACATTACGAATACATGCCTTTGCTTCTGCTGCCCACTGCCTCTTCTCCTGTCTGTTTTCTTTCTTCTCTTGTGGGGTTAAAATTTAATATTTCATTTATACATATATAATCAAGCTAAAACAGAAATAAGACAAGTTAATATTTCATTTATACATTTTTTTTTGAATTAATTTTCCTTGATATACATTTTAAACAAAAACATTAAAATTTAAAATTTCCTAAAGGGTTACATCTTTCTTATCCAAATTTTGATATTTTGGGAAAAATATATATTATTTTTTGTAACATATCCAGAGATTTTGGATGAAAAAAATATAGAGTAGAATTATAATACCATCTACGTGTAAATATGGCAAATGAAAATGTTTTTATTTCATCATAATAAAGCTATATTAAGAATTAAAATACATGTTTACACAGAAAAAAAAAAAACAAAGTATGGTTCCAAAAATCCCAAAAATACAATAATTTAATTCCTAAATAATTTCTGACACGAATTGGACATGTAAAAGATAACTATTTTTTGGTTCTGACATTATCACAACTCTTACCACAAAGTCCACAAAATGATGAAACTTCTTGGGCTGGTTGCGATATCTGTTGCCTTTCTCTTTAGCCTCAAAGATCTTTCCGGCGAGAGACCAAAACATGGAGAATCTATATTGCATGTTCATATCCCTGATTTCCGTCTGATTCCCACCACCGGAGCTTTGAGACCGGAGAGTTTCGTCTTCGATTTTTCCGGCGACGGTCCATACACTGGTTTATATGTACTTTAAGTCTTTAACTTCAATGTGGTCAACTGTCGTTTTAAATTGTAAAATTAGCTTTTTGAATAACAGTTTATTAGTTTAACATGCATGTGAAGTTCCCATTTTTGGGGTCTGTGGGTTAATTCTAAAACCCTGTTGCATGTGCTTATATGCATCGTTTGACTATAACGTAATTGTTTCTTTGATCCTCTTTGAGTATTCTTTACTTTCTTACCTCTTGCACGTGTCGCTAAACGTTGCAACTTTTTAAAAGATGTAATTTTAATGCTGAGAGCTAAATAAATATGTAACAAAATAGAAATAATTTGATGCATTATTAATTTTTTATAGGAGCCTCGGATTATAGAGTAAACGACCCTTTCTGTTTTTAGTTACAAAAAATTGGAAATGTATGATTTGGCTTTTGGTGGTTCAAATTTGTTAGCAATTTCACATAGATTAATGAGAATATAAACATTATATGAATACGCTGAGATTATGAATTTAAAATGTTATTTTATATGATTGGTCATGGATGAAATTTTGATTATAAAAAAACTTGAAATAATACAAATGTATATATAGTTAGTTTTATTTCATTAGATCAACGATCATCTAAAAAAGAACACATCTGGTTTATACATAGACACATTGCTAATCAATATTATGTTCAATGGTCCACTTATTTTAAATATCTATATAGTCAATCAAAAAGAAAAATATCTAAAGCATTATAAGATATTATATAGTTAAAATGTAATTAAATTAATGTTTAGGAAAACAACAACTGTGAATAATCTTGTTGCAGCAAGCACCACCAAAATTAGATAAGCCCCGTCGGACATGAATCTGTGCCATTCCGCCATTATCTTTGGTAGCGGTTGTTGCTACTATTAATAAAAACATGGAGATTAATATAATTGCTGTTTTTAATCCAAACTCCATTTTTTAGTATTTTTTTATTTTTAATTTTTTTTTTCAAATTTTCAAGCTGATGATTTATGAGTTTAACTATTGGTTTATTTATATGTTTAGCCAACTTCTAAATATAGTAAATTACTAATTTAGAACACCTTTTAAAATGTTCTTGTGGATGCTATTTTATTCTTGATTTTGAAAGTACATAAATAGAATAGTTTTTTTTTTGTCAACACATAAATAGAATAATTAAAGTTAACTAAAATAAATAGAATAGTTCACGACTAGGTTTTTTATTTGTGTTAAAATTTGGCTGACAAAAAATAATATAGACCTATTTTGCTTTGTTGTACTCTGAATCTTTTGATTCCACTATATGACATCTTTATGGTGTTTCTTATGCAAATACTTTTATCACAATTGTTGGGCTAACCTTGACATGTTATTGGACTAACTTGGAGTTTATATTTGATATATACAAGTGATTCAGCCTTTTCTGCTTTACTTTTTAGTTTTATGATTAATTAAATAGACAAAAAGGCTTAATCTGAAATAATCTAAAGTCTCGGGCTGCTTCTTCAATTTTTAGAGACTTAAAACTTTCTCTCTTCATGTGCTTTTTCAATTTTTTTTTTTCATACGCTGAAAAACTGCCACGAAAGATAAATGATGTATCCACACGTTCAAATGATTTTGGATGTTTTATGAAAAAATGTATTAAAAAATGTTCATATCATAAATATCCTTAAAAATTAAGCGTTAATGCATGATATCCTAAATCTATAATCTTAGTTAACCAAATAAAATGTCTAAATGAAAACTAATTTTATAAAATAAACTTATAAAATTAAGTTTAAAAATACTTCTAAATGTGAAATTTTTTAAAAAATATCTTTGAATTACTTGAAAAACCAAGATAAATCCTATACATGAAAAGGGTAAGTATATATTATGGTTTTAAAAAGTTGAGAAGAAATCTGAATTTGTGAGGCTACCGTTAGGCCAGTCCAGTCCAGTAATAGGATTAGAGTGATATTTGTAAACATGAAGAGAGGTCACGTTATTTTGTTGCTTTAATTGGTTCTGAATGTTTTTGGAATTGTTTGTTTGGATTGGTTTGATGACAAACAAAAAAAATATAATTAGAAAAAATGGTCAGAAGACAACACGACGAATAGCTTGCCGAGTGGGGCACATGCCGTTCCTTCTGCTTCTCCTGTCAGTGTTTTGTTTTCCTTTCTTTTTGCGGTTAAAATTTAATATTTCATTTATACATATATAATTAAGTATAAACAAAATAAGTGGGTAGTGAAGTATTAATCTCGTTACATTTTTTGTTTTAAATTCCAAATTTTGATATTTGGGGGAAGAGAATATATTATTTTTGTAAACTCGTAACCAAATAGGCAACATATCCATGAAGTAAATGTGACCTCATTTTCCGGCTATCATACCATCTATACGTGTAAATATATGGCAAATGAAAATGTTTTATTTCATTATAATAAAGCTATTAAAAATTAAAAATAAATACTTGATACATAAAACAAAATAAAATAAAAACAGTTCCACAAATCCCAAAAATACAATAATTTAATTCCTAAATTTTTTTGACACGAATTGGAAATGTAAAAGAGAACTATTTATTGGTTCTGACACTTTATACACATAATCACAACAACTCTTACCACACACAAAATCCAGAAAATGATGAAACTTCTTGGGCTGGTTGCGATATCTGTTGCCTCTCTCTTTAGCCTCAATGATTTTTCCGGCGAAAGACCAAAACATGGAGAATCTATGTTGAGTGTTCATTTCCCTGATTTCCGTCTGATTCCCACCACCGGAGCTTTAGGACCGGAGAGTTTCGTCTTCGATATCTCCGGCGATGGTCCTTACACTGGCTTATCTGACGGTCGAATTGTTAAGTGGCTAGCTAATGATAGCCGTTGGATTGATTTCGCCGTCACCACCTTATCAAGGTACTCACTAATTTATTATTTTTTTTTTATGGCTTTTTTTATCATCTTTTTTTTTCTAACTCTTTCAATTGTATCCACTAACTCCTACTGTCCCATCGAAATTATTTATTTGATTATAAAAATAATAAAAATACCTCATTCTAACAATAAACGAATACATTGTGTTAATTAAGTTTTTTTTTATTAACATTTTAATTTAATACAATTAATTATGAATTCCTGACAAATGAAAAGTACTTATTTTGTTACTACATATGTAGTTTAACTTCCATGTGGTCAACTGTTGTTTTAAATTGCAAATTTAACATTTTGAATCACAGTTTGTTAGTTTAACATGCATGTGAAGTTCCCGTTCTTGGGGTCTGTGGGTGAATTCTAAAACAATATTGCATGTGCTTATATGCATCGTTTGACTCTGTAACGTAATTGTTTCTTCGATCTCACGCGCGTCTAGACTCTAGTCAAACGTTGTAATTCTTTAAAAGGATGTAATTTAAATGCGGACAGCTAAAAATCTATATATATAAAGTTGATGAGGTTCACTCTTCTCACGAATCCATCTCATCAACTTCCTACGATATTTTTTTGACACATCATCGTAATGCAGTAGAAAATATATATAATTTTAAAAATGATTTGAACGAATTCATAAACACAAATCTGTTTACAAAATTTTAAATTATACTAAATCTGATCATTTTTAATTAAAAACATAAATTTTTATTAACACACAGATATATAAAAACTTTATATATATAAAAGTTAAGATATTTTATATATAATTTTAAAATTATATATTTCACAAAATCCAAAAATATTAAAATCTGATCAATTTGAATTAAAAAAAATAAGCATCTATTAACACACAAAATTTTATATTATACTAAATCTGATCAATTTGAATTAAAAAATAAATTTTTATTAACACACAAATATATATAAACTATATATATAAATTTTAAGATATTCTATATATAACTTTAAAATTATATATTTCAGGTA
>KE157500.1:21114-41041 GCA_000411055.1 Leavenworthia alabamica
TGTTTGTTTCTTCGTCTAGATAGTTCATTCGAATGGAGATGAGAATTAACGTTTGTTTAATGAAAAAAATTATTTATTCAGATGATTTATTTGGATGCATCATTTGAATGAACTTTAAAATTTAGATTTGGATGATCCAAATTAGACCATTTGGATGGAGATGATTCATCCAAAATAATACTTTTTAAAAAAATCAAATTATTATTTAGTTTATTTTATTTGTTATTTTAAATTTTATAAATGTTGATATATTTATTATATATTATATTTTTTATACTTTTTGTAAAAGCTAAAATTTAACAGTTTTTGATATAAAATACGTAATTCTGCGATTTTAATAATTTGTTATTTTATGTTTTTGGCAAAAAAATGATTTTGTAGTTTCTGCCAAACTAAGTCGAAAATGAGATTCATTAGTTTTTTGCGTATAACTATAACTTTGTGTTTTTTTTACTAAAATTTAAATTTTACGGTTTTGGCAGAAAAATATAGATTTTCATTTTTTCAGCCAAAATTGAGATTTTCCGGTTTTGTCTGAAAATATAATTTTGAGAGTTAGAGTTTTGAAGTAAAACTGTAATTCTACAGTTTTTTCGCTAAAACAAATTTTTGTAATTTTAAAATTTACGAAAATATAATTTCTAACCAAAATATAGTACGTGAAAAATATAATTTCAATAGTAAACAAACATTAATATTTTATTTTCATTTAAATGATTTAGCTAGATGAGAAACAAAAAAAAATCAATAAAAACAAACAACATCTAAATAAACTATTTAAATGAATGTAAATGTGAAATGGAAAAACAAACAGGGCCATTATTATTTTTTATAGGAGTCTCGGATTATAGAGTAAACGACCCTTTCTGTTTTTAGTTACAAAATATTGGAAATATATTATTGACTTTTGGTGGTCCAAATTTGTTACAGATACTCTTTTGATACATTTCACATAGATTACTAAGAATATGAATATAAAAAATAATTTGGCTTAAAAAAGTTACATCATAACAGAAATCCATGTTAAAAAGGGGAAAAAACTTTAGAACGAAATTGTTTAGTAAATACTCATTAAACTCATGATTAACCCGACCAAGGAAAGGCTTGATAGCCCTAATATTTATATCAATATTTGTACCTTTGCATAGTTAATGATGATAATGATTTACAACCTAAATGACAATTTATGTTTTTGATTCAATTCAGAGAAGGTTGTGAAGGCCCGCACGAGCACAAACAAACGGAACACGTGTGCGGACGACCATTAGGCCTGGCCTTTGAAAAATCCACTGGTGATCTTTATATTGCTGACGCTTATATGGGCCTTCTTAAAGTTGGCCCAAATGGTGGTGTAGCCAACCAGATGTTGGATGAGCCTCTTCGGTTTACAAACGGATTGGATATTGATCCACAGACCGGAGTCGTTTACTTTACCGACAGTAGCTCGGTTTATCAACGGAGGTAAACTTATATGAAATTTTGAGCATCGTATATAAGCTTACTTTTTATTTCGAATCATTTAGGACAGAATAGTTTTGTTTTTTCTTTGTATAAGCCGATAAATTTACGTAAGAGCCTAAATTTGTTATCTTATGTAATAAATTAAATTTGTTTTTTGGTAGGAATTATATAGGGGTGATGATGAGTGGGGACAGAACCGGTAGACTGATGAAGTTCGACCCAAAGACAAAACAAGTGACCACTCTTTTAAGTAACCTTGCGTTTCCAAACGGTGTCGTTCTGAGCCAAAACGGTGATTATCTTCTCGTCGTCGAGACAGCTGCGTGTCGGATCTTACGTTACAGGCTCAACGACACGGCGACGACTAGATCTCCTGATAATTACGAGATTTTCGCAGAGCTCCCTGGGTTTCCTGACAACATAAAGAGAAGTCCACGTGGCGGTTTCTGGGTAGGAATGAACACAAAACATTCAAAGCTGACTAAGTTTGCCATGTCGAACTCTTGGCTAGGACGCGCCGCTTTGGGCCTGCCGGTGGATTGGATGAAAGTCCATTCGGTTTGGGCCAAATACAAAGGGAACGGCATGGCCGTGAGGTTAAGTGAGGGTAGTGGCGTAATATTGGAGGTATTTGAGGGTAGAAATGGAAATAAGTGGATGTCCATAAGTGAGGTGGAGGAAAGAGACGGAACTCTTTGGGTTGGATCGGTAAATACTCCTTTCGCTGGCATGTATAAAATCTAAAAGTAACTAATACAAATGTGCTAGCATTATAATTCACACATAAGTTCGACCATATTATAAAAAACAGTTTCTACTATTAATTATTAGGATAATAACTTGATCAGCCTACAGTATAGTACCATGTTATGATTTTATAAAGCTACATGGTTTTTTGATAATGATAATTAAAATATATATATATATTATTATTATCCATATTTAGGGATTGTTATTCATTTTGGATTTAAAATAAGTTTAGTGTGTTTTAGTTTAAGAGTTATTTTAAAATATTATCTAAAATATAGTATTTTGATTAATAATATTTTAGAGAATCAAATACTATAAAATATTTTCAAATCTAAATTTAAATAAATCAAATAAACATTAAATAACACATAATTTTATTGAATATTCAAAATATAATAAAATCAAATAAAATACAAAATTTAATAACTCCACCTTGTATAGTTATTACTATTCAAAATCTACACTACCAGCACTACATAAAAAGTTACAAGGTACGATTATTTCATTGAGCAAGGTACTACTTATGCTTTAACTAGGCTTGGACACGAAGAGAGAGGAGAAGATTTAGAAATTTTTCAATATTCGTAATTCAATTCGTTTTTACCGAATAATTAATATTATGATTCGTTTATATTCGGAAATTCGAATATTCGAAATTTTTTGTATTATTTGCGAACTATTTGTCTCGCTTTGATTCGTCTTTTTTGTTTAATTTCTATTTTTGTAAATCATAATTTTCTAATATAGACAAAAAATTAAAATATCTGAATATTCTAACAAAATATTTTTTAAAAGATTCAAATATTCATGATAATATAGAAAACATAAAACTTATTCAAAAAAATAAATCGACATAATCATTAAACTTTCTATATATATATATATATCAGTATATATATATAATAAATATCCGAATCGAATGGAATATTTGGTCATTTAAAAAGTGATATTTGATATTTGATTTTTTTATACAAGTAGTAGATTTTGCTATTTGATTTGCTTCAAAAAATACGAATATTTGTATTTTTTAATCCAAATCGAATTAAATACCGAATCGAACCGAATTTAACGAATATTTGGGCGGGTCTAATTTTAACATATACATACGTGATAGTAAGTAAACCATGCGTTTCATGCATACAAACAAAGAGTTTGTGTTACACTCCAATTCATGGAGTTGCTTTTTTCTTCTCTTCCTCCGTAGTCACCTTCTTGGAACCACTTTGTTGCTGAGGCTCAACAACATGGGTCTTGTCTCGCAACATCCATTCGGCCAACCACGCCACTATTTTTGGGGCTCTATTGCATCCGTTTCTTCACTTTTGGTTTCACTTCATATTTTACTGCATGTTTGATTTGTATGTTATACATGCATGGATTAAACAATTTATCATATATATATATATATATATATATCCCTTGTTATGTGATTGTAAAATGGCAAAATGAAAAATATAAAGTTGTAGTGTTTAGTGTTTCAAAGAGTATATACAAATTAAAGACAAGAAAAAAAACTTTCTCTTTGAAGTATTTGAAGGCGAAAAAAGAGATGGGAGAAAAAATCTCTGTCCGCAACACACTCTGGTACACCAGAGTTTTATTCTAATTTTGCTAATATTTTAACTCATAAAATGTATACTATTTTGGTAATATTTTAACTCATACTTATAATGTTATCTAGTAGGACTAAAACAAAAAAACTCACTGAACTATTTTCGGAGCGAATCTCTAACGTTACACTCGACGTTATAATATGCTGATTACAAAGAATAAAGTTCGGAAGGTATATATTCGATTTGCAAGGTACTTAGTAACGGTAGGCCACGTTATAATATGCTCAAGTACTCAATATGTCCTAAAAATTAACAGAAAGCTCATGAAATTAACCCAAACCACAAATATATTTTGGAAAATCGTTTTACAAATTTTAGGAACTGAAACAATTCCCTTAGCCACATTGGTGGTGGAGAATAGATATGGCATTTGTAATAAAGTCAATCAAATTCTCCATCAATGGGCTAAAATTACACTCTTTACTTTAGTGGCCCATATTTTCAACATGTGGGACCGTTTGTGAATTATTAAGCCACATATTTCTAATAGGTCCCTCTACAATCGACCGTTGCTCCATATGTGACCTTGTACTACTTTGCATGGCACATAATTGGTCAAGGCCCAATTTTGCCACCTTTTTTATTCCCAATAATTAATTTTATTATTCAAATATTCAAATAATTCTTAAACTATTTTTCCATTTACTAGTTACACCTATTCTTCCGTTTTAATATTTTTCTTGTCATTATATATTAAACTACATGGAATACAAGAAAAACATGTATGCTATTTGTATTTTCATATTGGATATGATAAAAAACACAATTATATGAAACTGTAATGTATTACCATTAATATTTCCATTTTTTATAAATCACACAAACGATAAAGTTGTTCTACTAGACTCATTAAATGTAAAAGATAAAGTAATATCTTTTTTTTTTGATAAAGTAATATCTTTATCGTTATGTACCTTAGTACAAAAAATGGTTTTAAATTAAAAATTAAATGAGTGTAATATTTTGTTAACAAACACTAACAAAATGCCACATCATCATCATTTGACCTGAATTGATTACGGTGGTGGATAAGGTTAGAAAACGGATAATTAATAAAAGGGTATAAACGTAATATGACAACTGTAATGGGTAGTGAATGGCGTTAAAGATTCTCCTTTAAATCGCTTTTATAATCAATCCTAAGAGGCAGAGACGAGAACGAAACAAACAATCAGAGATCTGAGAGAGAAGCTCATGGCGTTAAGAATCAGGAACGCAACGAGAACAGGAGCATTGCTCAGCCGTTGGATCTCCTCCTCTGCTTCATCTTCTGCTGTTGTGGCTGATGATGAATCTAGAGGGATTTACGGAATTGGAAGTGTATTGAAGGAGTATGACGATTATAGACGATCTCTGTATGGTGAGATCACACACAAGGCGTTGTTTGTTGACGTTGTTGGTACTCTCCTTGTTCCCGCCCAACCTACAGCTCAGGTGATCTATTTAAATCTCTGTGTCATTTGTGTGATTGCATAAAAATGAGAAACTATGATCATCATGTATTAGATTGATGTTAATAAATTGAAAGCCGATCTATGATTGACAATGGAAGATTAGATGGAAATTTTCAATATTAAGTTGTCTAAATTGTGTTTTGGATTGTGATTTATGTAGATATACAAGAATATTGGAGACAAGTATGGAGTTGAGTACACAGAAGCTGAGATACTTAATAGATACAGAAGAGCTTATCAGAAACCATGGGGTGGATCTCATCTTAGGTATCAATTACTGTCTTCTTCTTCTTCCTTTATGTGTTTCTTCTGTATATTTCTATTTGTTTCAATGCTATAAATTGCATTTATGTTTGGTTGATCTTGATTGTATGACTCTAGTGATGCATCTCTCTGTACATTAATCAGGTTTAAAACTAAGTGTTTGGAGCTTATTTTTTTTAGTGGAGTAATCAGTTGAATACACAAATGTTGTATGTTGAGAGATATTTGTGTTTCATGTTCTGACTTTTGACTACTTTGTTTTGCAGATATGTAAATGATGCGAGACCTTTCTGGCAGTATATAGTGACTGCATCAACAGGCTGCTCAGATTCTCAGTACTTTGAAGAGCTTTACAATTACTTTATTACAGAACAGGTTTGATCACTTCTACTTCTCCTCCATACGCTTGATGAGATGCTTTTAACTTTTTGTTCTTTCTCTTGATATTTCTCCTTTTTCTTTCTCAGGCATGGAGGTTATGTGATCCAGATGCTGGGAAAGTGTTCAAGGCTATAAAAGAAGCGGGTGTAAAAATTGCTATCGTGTCCAACTTTGATACTCGGTTAAGACCTCTCTTACGTGCACTGAGATGTGAAGACTGGTTTGATGCTGTAGCTGTTTCAGCAGAAGTAACATAACTTATTTGCCTTTATATCCTCTGAAAACTTTTGGGAGTAAGTGTGTAATATACTAAAAGGTTTTTGGTTGATTGTTTGGCAGGTTGAAGCGGAGAAACCAAACCCAACTATCTTCTTGAAAGCTTGTGAGTTATTAGGAGTAAATCCTGAAGATGCTGTTCATGTAGGAGATGACCGTAGGAACGATGTATGGGGAGCTAGAGATGCAGGCTGTGATGCTTGGCTTTGGGGAAGTGAAGTTACTTCATTTAAAGAGGTAAATGAATCTCCTCATATCTCTCAAGAGTTTAAAAATTATTGGTAACTTATTATGAGTGTGTTTTCTACTTTTGGTTATGTAGGTTGCTCAACGGATAGGAGTGAAGGTCTAAAGCAAAGCATATGAGAGAAATGGTTTAAGACATGTTCAGGCTTCAGTTTAGCTTATGAGCAGTTCTGTACATTTGGTTTCTCTTTTGTAGTATAATGTGTGCTGCTTATGAAAAACAAAACTAGAAAATGATGTTTAAGAAAAGATCAATAAAGCTTTATGATCGTTCTTAATCCGATACAGAAGTATTGAGAACTATTTTCAAATTTGCTATCATTGGATAAAAATAAAGAAATGTAAGTGTGATAATTGGATAAAATTTTAAGATGGTGCTCCAAATTGCTGAAAAATCCTTCATATTGTCGAGGTCATATAGTGTGAGACATCGAAAAGACATGTAACGTAGTTGTTTATTTTGCTGTCGTCGTTCCACACAAAACCATCGCATGTGAAGAAAGAAGCATTAGGTATTACAACAAATATTATCTTAGGATCTTTTTAATAAGATCTTTGGATTTAAAAGGCCTACAAAAGGAGAGAAAAAATACCAAATATCTCAGGGCCTATCTTTTTTTTTTAACCACGCCCATTGATAAAATCAAGGCTTTTAGGCCTGGCCGAGATAACCGGAGTTGACTATGTAAGCAAAACAGAGAATGAATAAAACGTAAAATGCTTTTGATATTATCTTTCTTAAAACTTAAAGATTACAGAGTTGTTCATTTATATAGTGAGAAAGAGAAAGATCTAGAGGTCTGACAGCTCACTCATTTGGATCAGATAGAATCTTAAATTTGTTCTTTAGCTAGAAAGTGTGAGCTGTAGAGGTCGTACGTTTGTAGCCGTTGAGAGATGCTCTGCAATTGTTCAAAGATGATGTTGACTGCTTTGTTGACTAAGTGTGAGAACTGGGCTTTGTATTTTGTAGCATGGGCCTTTGTTTGTTAACATCCCCCCGCAAACTTGAGTTGGGCGGGAGATCAACTCCAAGTTTGAACCGCAAAGAAAATAACGATTTCTGAAGCAATGACTTAGTGGAAATATCTGTTAACTGAAACTATGTTGGAACATGCTTGATGACAAGTGATCCAAGAGCAACTTTCTCCCTTGCATAATGATAGTGTGTCTCGAAGTGTTTGGATCTTGCATGAAAAACTGGATTAGCAGTTAGGTAGACTGCAGAGAGATTGTCACAATATAACTCAGCTGGTTTTGGTTGAGTCTGTCCCAGAACTTGTAGTAGATTACATAGCCAAGTGATTTCTGCTGCAGTGTCTGACAAGGCTCTATATTCTGCTTCTGTTGAAGACCTTGATACTATTGGTTGTCTCTTAGCTGACCACGAGATTATGTTTGATCCAAATAAAGTGCAGAAACCACCAGTTGATCTCCTAGTGTCTCTGCAACCTGCCCAGTCGCTGTCACTGTATGCCCTTAATGTAGAATCTGTGTCTGACGTGAAATAAAGACCCATTTTGACAGTTCCCTTTAGATACCTGAGTATTCTCTTTAGTAATGAAAAATCTGAAACTGATGGTTGATGCATCTTTTGACAAATGAAGTTTACTGCATATTGAAGATAAGGTCTGGTCAAAGTTAAATATTGAAGTTTACCAGCTAAACTTCTAAAGTATGTAGGATCAGAGAAGGCTTCATCTTGATGTGGTATTCTGTCTAACTGAAGAGGCAGTGGTGTTGGCATAGGAGCATAATCTAACATCCTTGCAGCTTGCAACAAATCAGTAGCATACTTCTTTTGATTGAGAAACAGTCTAGTAGGAGTAAATTGAGCTTGAATGCCTAGGAAGTAACTGAGTGGCCCCATGTCTTTCATTCGGAACTTACTACCAAGCATAGCCAGAAGTTTTGCGACCAATTCTGTATCGTTACCTGTAAGTAACATATCATCCACATACATCAGTAACAACAAAATACTATTGTTATTCTGATATATGAATAGAGACGGATCACTAGTGTTGCACACAAAACCAAACTCGAGAAGACAAGAGATGAATTTATCAAACCAGGCACGAGGTGCTTGTTTCAACCCGTAGATGGCCTTGTTGAGTTTGCAGACATACTCAGGATGCTCTACATCTTCAAAGCCAGGGGGCTGTTTCATATAGACAGTTTCTTGGAGATCCTCATGAAGAAAGGCATTCTTCACATCCAACTGTTTTATATTCCATCTTTTAGTCACTGCTAGATGTAGTACAGCTCTAACAGTAGCAGTCCTCACAACTGGGCTGTAAGTTTCCAAAAAATCAATTCCCTCCTCTTGTTCATATCCTTTGGCCACTAATCTTGCTCTAAGCTTATCCAAAGTGTCATCTGCCTTTAATTTTGTTTTAAATATTCATCTGCATCCAAGAAGATTGATATATGCTGGTGGTGGAACAAGATCCCAAGTGTCAGTTTCATGACATGTATCAATCTCTTCACCCATTGCACCATTCCAGTCTGCGTGTTTAAGTGCAGCAGCTACAGTTGTTGGCTCTTGAGGTATATCTTTTATTGCAAGCATGACATATCGAGGATTAGGTTTATGTATACCTGCTTTTGACCTTGTGATCATAGTGTGAGTATTCTGAACATTAGTGAGAACGATATCTGCGTCAGTAACTTCAGATTCTTGCATAGTCTGATCGTCAGAACTAGAAGTTTCAGGCTCATTATTCTCATCTGTGTCAACCTGATCAGATTCTACTGCTGTGACTCTCTCTGACTGTAACTTTTGCTGGAGGCAAGGGATCTGGACTCACTGTCACTGAGTGTTCCTCATCTAATTCTGCCACTGTCTCACTTGGTTTTTGTTCTTTGTACCACGCTGACAACAAAGGTGTCCCTGAACTAGGCACCATGTGTCTGTAATTTATCAGAGAATGGATAGTGATCTTCATCAAAAACTGCATGCCTAGAAATATATACTCTTCCTGTAGGTGGATGTAAGCACATGTAACCTTTGAATTTCTCATTATAGCCAAGAAAAACACATTGCAGAGACTTGGGATCAAACTTGTTGTGTTGATAAGGCCTCAGATATGGGTAACACGCACAACCAAAGACTCTGAGGGAGGAATATTCAGGTGCATAACCATGAAGTTTCTGAAATGGACTGATCATGGTCTCATGAACTGAGGTAGGTAGTAAGTTGCTGAGAAAGTTTGCAGTGAACAAAGCTTCCACCCACAATGTCTGAGGAACTTGGCTTTGAAAGATCATTGACATCTCCAGTTCGGTTAAGTGTCTGTGCTTTCTCTCTGCAATACCGTTTTGCTGAGGAGTGCGAGGGCATGACAAGTATTGTTTGATTCCTATCTCTAAGAAGTGTTGTTGAAACTGTTTGTTCACAAATTCTCCACCTCCATCAGATTGAAATATCTTTATTTTGTAAGTGAACTGTGTTTCTACCATTGTCTGAAACTTTTTAAATACTGCAAAGACATCTGATTTTTTCTTAAGTGGATAAAACCAAGAAAATCTTGAAAAACTGTGGATGAATACAACATAATATCTAAAGCCCTGAACTGAAATTGTAGGTGCAGGACCCCAAACATCACTGTGTATCCTCTCCAATGGTGCAGTTGATTGAAAAACAGAACTTGAGAAGGGAAGTTTGCAGCTCTTCCCTAGCAGACATAGCTCACACATAGAGTGAGTTGTTTTATTGAATGAGATGGCATTGACAGATGACAGATGCTTAAGGACTTGATGATGAGGATGACCCAACCTTCTATGCCAGATTTCATCACTTTGTACGGTTGCTCTTGAAGTATAAAATGCCAGAAAGTGAGGATTCTCCAACCGGTACAGTCCTTCATGCTTGTTTCCCTGACTGAGAAGCTGGTTTGTCTTTAGATCCTTAATGTATACATTATGAGAATCAAATGTGAATGAGCATGGATAGTCATCAGTAAGTTTAGAGACAGACAATAGGGATTTAGTAATATCTGGACATACTAACACTTCATTTAGTGTTAGTGTACCTGTAACTGTTGGAATAGGTACTGAGCCGACATGAGTGATTGGTAGGAAGTCACCATTACCAACCATGATGAGATCAGATCCGTCATATGGCTGAGAAGACTGAAGATGAGATGACGAATTGGTTACATGGTGAGTAGCACCCGTATCCGGAAACCATTCTATTCCTGAAGGTTCACTGTGGTCTGAGATTCGCATAGCTGCCATAGCCTGAGGAGTTCTTCCAAATAAAAGGCATGATCAAACCTTTTGTAGCACTTGAATGCTGCATGACCAAACTTTCCACATATCTGACAGGTTGGTCTTGAGTCATTGTTGGAATAAGAGTTTCTTCCAGAACTGCTACCAATCTGTTGATAGAATCCTCTTCTTTGAGTAGAGTATGATCCTCTTCCTCTATAGCCACCTCTGTTTTGACCTCTTCCTCTACTAGAATATCCTCCTCGCTCTGTATAGAAAGCTTGATGAGGAGTAACCTCAGAGGAAACTTCATATGCTTGCAGCTTGTCATCAAAGCCAGTGAGCTTGAAAATGGCATCTTCAAGACATATGCCAGGAAAGGCATCCATAGAGTTTTCTATCACTGTACTGATAGCTTCATATTCCCGTCCTAAACCATTCAACACTCCATAGATCTTTTCTTGTTCAGAGATGGGTGCTCCTATGGAGTCCAACAGGTCACAGAGAGTTTTGATTTCTGCTACATAATCTGCCAGTGATTTGTTTTCCTTGGTACTAGTCTGTATTCTCCTCTGTAGGTCTAGTCTCCTAGTAGCTGAAACTCTGTTATATTTTTTGGCTAAGGAGAACCATACCTCATGTGAAGATTTGAGACCATAGACTGTTCTTAGTGCATTCTCAGACAACGAACCAAACAACCATGCCATAACCAGCTGATCTGCCTTCAACCATTTTAGAAACTCAGGATTACTGGCTTCAGTAATCTGATCACCATTACGAACAGAGATAGTTGGTGCCGGTCTTAGTGCAGCACCAGTAACATAGCCAAGCAGAGCCTGACTTGAGAGAAATTGTTCAAACCGTAGTTTCCATAGAAGATAATTTTTATCATTTAGTTTGAGTGTAACACACTGTGAGATGGTTACAGGGGGAGGAGGATCAGAGTTGTCATCCATGGCTCTGATACCATGTAAGCAAAACAGAGAATGAATAAAACGTAAAATGCTTTTGATATTATCTTTCTTAAAACTTCAAGATTACAGAGTTGTTCATTTATATAGTGAGAAAGAGAAAGATCTAGAGGTCTGATAGCTCACTCATTTGGATCAGATAGAATCTTAAATTTGTTCTTTAGCTGGAGAGTGTGAGCTGTAGAGGTCGTACGTTTGTAGCCGTTGAGAGATGCTCTACAATTGTTCAAAGATGTTGTTGACTGCTTTGTTGACTGAGTGTGAGAACTGGATTTTGTATTTTGTAGCATGGGCCTTTGTTTGCTAACAGTATATATACACACTAATTAAATGACTTAAAGTTATATGATCGGGGACGTTAAAAAATATTTAAGCGGTAGCCACTAAACTGTGTACGATCTAGCTAACTAACAAATTGAAATAAGGAATCTATATTTATTAAATATAAACAAACACGAAATATTTATCAGCTTATGCTCATACGAAGTACTTACTGGCTAATTAGATAGAGATATGCTTTGGAGTTTGGTGGAAAGCAGGGGCGGATCCACATAGAGGGAAGGTGGGGCACGTGCCCCATACTAGTTTAAAATACTTCTGTATGTCTAATGATAAAACAGCTAGTTAGTTCAATTGGTCACAGGTTGTCCCATGCATATTAAATGTTCGAAACCTGCCTGTTACATTACTTTTTATTATATTTGCCCGTGCCTCCCAACATTCCATATCTACCGAACCCGTGCCGTGGATCCCTCTGTTAATTAAACAAACAAATATTGGGAAATATTTTTGAGGGTCCACAAAACGTAAATAATTTTCTTGATTATAAAGTCAAAATTTATATTCGATCACATTAAATATAACATTTTAAGAGTTGCATAACATGTTACATTTACTACTATCATGTATGTATGTGTAGGTCAACAGGTGAACCGTGGAACATGCTCTTGCTCAGGGAGAAAATGCTCAAACCACGTGTCAACGCACGTCCACTCATGATCCCATATCTTCAACTCTATATTATTAAATGTAGTTTTATTACACATACTTTTATATTTATATGCAACAGAGAGTTATTTATTTATTCTTCTTTTTTGTATCCATCTGTGTATATATAAATATAAACGAGTTAAGAGATAAATATAATCCAACTAACACAGCAGCATAATTCTAACCAAAATAGATTCTAAACTGAGCCTTTAACTTGCTAAAACCGACATGTCTGCGCTTGTCCCTTCATTGTTTTCCAATTTCAGCTGGGCTTGCAGAAACGACGACGTAATCATCAACACGTTTCTTGATTTTCCATTGCCAGTGGCACATCAGAATGTGTCGTCTGAGAGAAATAAAATAGTATCAAGCAATCCCGTGGTAATGAAGAAGCTTAACCATAACATGAGCGAACGTGATCGTCGCAAGAAGATCAACGCAATGTTCTCATCTCTTCGTTCTTGTCTTCCAGACACCGAGCAAGCTGTAAGTAACCCTTAATTCGAATATGTTTATTTTTTTAGAAAAAAAAAATAATAATACTTTATTCGAAACTGTTTTTTTTTGTTTCTTGCAGAAGAAGTTAAGTGTTTCAGCGACAGTTTCACTGGCATTGAAGTACATACCAGATCTACAAGAACAAGTTAAGAAGCTTATAAAGGAGAAAGAAGAACTCACGTTTCAAATCTCAAGTCAAAGAGACCTCGTTTACACCGACCAAAATGGTAAACCAGAGAAAGGGATAACAAGCTATGCATCAACAGTTTCCGCAGCTAGGCTCAGTGACACTGAAGTAATGGTCCAAATTTCATGTTTACAGAGTGATAAGTGTTCGTTTGGGAATGTGTTGAGTGGTGTAGAAGAAGATGGGTTGGTTCTTGTTGATGCTTCATCTTCAAAGTCTCAAGGATCGCGACTCTTTTACAGTTTACATCTTCAGATGGGTAATTGCAAGCTTAATACCGAAGAGTTAAGTGATAGGTTACTGTATTTATGCGAGAAAATAACTAATTGATGTAATTTATTATGTTACTGTCTCTGTTTAAAACTCTAGTTTTTTTTGGAAATAACAAGAAGGTTTTGTTCTCGTTTATATAATAAAAGTTTTTGTAGTTCCAAACACAAACATGAGAAAATTTTAAAGTAAAAAGTAAAACCAAATTTTTTAAAAAAAGGCCTAGATTTTTAGATGAAATGACCATAAAAATGAACAGTTTTGTTTTTACATAGAGCCCATTAAACTCTTAAGACGGATCTAACTGCATGCTAAAAGCCTGATTTGGAGAGGGAGATGGGGTAGGAATTGCGGAATGGAATTTTCTTCAATGGTAATTTTTTTTTACTAATTACTCTATTTGGTCATTTATAGACGCTTTAGTGGTAAAAACTTAAATTTTCTATGTTTCAAAATTCAGTCTGAAATTAATAGTTTTTCCTTCATAAAAGGGGACCCAAAATAAAATTTATATAAATATAATTTTTTTTGGTTAAAATATAAAGAGAATTTTAGTTTACAAATACTCTACAAAAACTAACTATTAGACACGTCAATATTACATATTTGCTCATTTGCTGATCTTATTCTTTAGTTCAAACCAAAACTCAATTTGATTTGAGCGTTAGAGATTTATCTAGAAATACATTCGTCATCCATGATCCATTATCTGATAAATCATTATTTACTTTTTATCAATTGTCTTTTATCGATGCCAACAAAATAAAATGTATAGAAATTACCAAAATATTGTAAGAACCATCAATATACACGCTTAATAAAATATGAGAATATTATTTTAGAATCTAGTAGTTTCTTATATTTATATTTATATTTATATATTTTTAAATAACAGTACTGCAGTAGTAGTGTAGTAACTAATCATTATAAAACAAATACGAAAAGTTCTAATATCTTCTTAAATACTATAAAAACTTTGCCAAAATATATACTATGAATACATTGTTATAATACAAGTATTAGCTAATCAAACATTTGGTCAATAAAAACCTATAATATGTTACTGTTTATAAATTTATTTATGATCTTAAAATTTAAATATTACCAAATATGTTGCCTAGTATTGTAATATATAAACATGTTGTAAAAAACAAAAGAAAAAAATATTGAAGTCTTTATTTCCACTGTACCTTAGCGTTTAAATTTAATTTTCCCAAAAGGGAATAACTTTTCTGGGTCGACGAAGCTGTAAAGAGTACCAAGTTGAGAACGAGCAGACTAAAAAATGAAACTACTTAAAATAGAAAAATGTTAAAAATAACCAAATTGTCAAATAATAATATAAAAAATGACAAATCCATGGGAAGCAAATAAACCAGTATTGATAGGTGCAATGAATCTTCAAAATTCAAATTGTATGATGGATTAAATTATTTTCTAGGTACGACCCAACTTGCTTTACCCTCTCATTTAATTCGAAAAATGCTCATTTTTATTAAATTATCATCATTTATTGAATATTATATTAGTGCACTATACCATGTTTAAACGCACCATTGTCTATTTTCAGATCCAAAATTCCGTATTTAGAAAGTAAAAATCTATTGTGGTTGTATAGTATTTTACTACATAATTCAATTATTCTATATAGTTGGAGAAAAAAAAAATAATAGTTTAAAGAGTACTTGTAATCTCTAACGCTCAAATCTTTTACATACACAAATGTTTACTTGTAGTTTTTGTTGTAATATATTTTGTTATATATATGTAAGTTTGTAATTTTACATACACAAATGTTTTGTTATTTATACATATATAAATTTGTTATTTTTAATTTTTTGGGATAAATGTTTGTAGTTTTAGTAAGAAGGAGAATTTAACCAAACCGTCATTGGGAACAACTACAAAGACAATGTACTGAAGGGTACTTGATCAGCCTACGGTCTCAATCAACTTACCTATAAACATCTTAAAAGCTTGGGAAAGTTCATGCATCTACCTTGTACTCAAATATCTATTAAGCTTTTTACTTTATCTTCAACCTTTTATTCCTCTCTAGAAGTTTCGACATAATCATCACCATGTAACTATTTATTTTTGATAAAATCATGTAACTATATTAAATTTGACCCTTTTGCAAATTGGTTATTAGCTATATTTAACAATATTAGCTATTGCAATTAACTTAATATAATACACTGTAGGTTTCTGAAAAATTAATGTTTCTTTATCTTTTCTGCCAACTATTAATAAAAATATGTTGAAAGGAGAGTAGTTAGGTAATATACTAATATATACACACTGTTTTCCAATAAAGTTATTTAATTTTCGGTTTATAAAATAATACAACTATTCTAAAATTAAAAATAATAACATTATACCTTTTCGAAAATTACATATATTTTTTCTTAGTCAACAAGTGAACTAGAAAACCTTTCTGATAGTTCAATCATAGTTATTCTTGCACTATTAATCGTTACTAAAAAATGGGTGGTATTTTCTTTTTTTTAGGAATAATTTAGAAAATTAATCACGAAATTTTATTTACTTTATTTACTCTATTTACTCTATTTACATATTATTTTAAAACTTAAAAAAAAAAAACTGTAGAGTCCACTGTCCAGCATACCTTATATTAATACTTATACAACACATCCTTTTATGTAAAACAGAGAGCTTAATGAATTATTGTTTTAATCTACTACTTATTATTTAAACAATACTTATAGAAAAATAACTTTATATTATTATGATATATTACAATTTATATTAAATTATTAGAAAAATAATTAGATAATTTACTATTTAATACATATTTCACTTAACAATATTTTTATATTTCATAATTACATTATTAGTCGTATATATCATTAATAATAATAACTTCTTATACTTCAAACTCTTAACTATATAAAATTATATATTTCACCTTATATTTATGTTTTTCATATATTTCATCATATATTATAAATCTATAAAAAAAAAATACGTACACTAACATCTTTTTAATATATATTAAATAATATATTCATATAATCTAACTAAAATATATATATTTTAAATATATTTTTCGGATGTGAGACTCGCGGATGATATAGTAATCAATAAATTATAATTGTAACCTTGCAAGAATAAACTTGTAATTATAATCGCCATTTTCTAATCAATTTTTTTATTTTTCGACGTTTGATAATTGTTTATTAAAAAGGAACAAAATAAAAACCAACTAAACAATAGTCGTAGTTACTAGTAAACCGAAAGGGTAATAAGTATGGTTGAAGTAAAAACAAAGCAGAAGAGTGGAATGAGTCGATTAGTTGAATCAGGACATGTAGACTTTTAAACTACAGCTGTGACTTGAAACCCGCACTTTGGATTTTACTTTTCTTGATAATGTATCTATATCCCTCTTTTGGAAAATTATCAACTTCCTATTTAATTAATTATCATTTAATTATAGTATTAATCTAACTTTTTCAAGTGGGTTCTCTTTTAATTATTTATTCTAACTTGGCCCTTTTCCTAATTTTGACAGGGTCAATTTTACTTCATTTTCAGATTGCATATATATAATTTTACCATTCATCAAATTAAATATAATTATTAATCTATTTTTCTCAATATATTATAAATACCTAAATTATTAAACACATTTTCATAAAGCAAAATATATTTGGTAAATAATCCAAACAAAAGTGATTAAAAAAATGTTAACGTATTGGTTTTCCTCAAACTTGTGTTTACTTCTTTAATCTTAAAATAATAAAAATTTGTTGGGATGTCAAAAATATAAAGATATACATAAATACACGTATACATATATAAAGATAGACATTCCAACTTTTCCAATGCCACTATATAACTAAAGCCAGAGACAAAGGCATAAAAATCTAACACATCTAATAAATTATTTTTTGACAACTAAAATAAAATACTAATGGAAAATGAGAGTACATAATCAACAGCTGAGATTTGATGTCACACCTAAGCCAATGGGTTTGACCGGAAGTTCTTTGATCACTACGAGATCCGTCGCAGTTCTTCTCTTTCTCTCCCTCTTACTACTGATTCTGCCACCGCTCCTTCCGCCGCTTCCACCGCCTCCAGCGTTGCTCCTCCTTCTCCCTCTTCTTCTTATGATTCTCCTTGTTTTCTTGGCTTTTTCTCCTTCTAATGAACCTAGCCTCGCCGTAGAACCTCTCGACGCCTGATGGCGATGACTTGCGCACCGTCCGGACATATATATATGCATTACACAAATATGTATAAGTGTGTCTATATGTTTATGTGTTATTAAGGAGCAAAGTAAGGCTTTTAGTTTCGTGCAAGTAAGATCATGTCATGTGATAGATCTCCAAGTTTTTTTATTTGAGAATTTCTTGTAAATGTAGTTTTAAATTAATTAATATATCCTAGCAATTCATTTTTTCTTTCGTTTCATTTTATCTTTTTTATTTAGAAAAAAAAATTGATGATATCAGGGCTACAAATATGAATTCTAGAGGAAATTTTCACTTTATTTATTGCTTTTTCATAAAATTTTAACTTTGTCAATATTATTTTAATATTTTAATCAATCAAATAAATTAAAGAAATATTAATTAAAAGTAAAAGAAACAAATTTAATATTTTCTTAAAAATGCTAAAATTACTCTAATGTAATCTGGTGTTTAGTTTAGTTTTGAAACCATTTTTGGTTTTAATTTGGATCCAAAACAAACAAAAAACTGAAGACAGAATTAAAATGCTAAATAAATTATTAAATTTGAACCAAATTTGGTTCATGGATTTTTTTACTAATATGCTTGTCTTTATTAAGACCAATATTGGTCATCTATCTAGTTGTTTATTTAATTAATTATGTTTTATACAACTAGATTCTTTTGGGATTACTGTGGAGCCCACGTACGTTAATCACACTTTGGAAAACTGAGAATAGTCCTTTGATGTCCGAGAGACAGACCAACTAGACGCGCCAGCTGTTCACCGGTCCTCGACACATAATTATGAACTATTCTTTTAACTTGGTCAAATCTCTTTAAGGTTTTTGGGTTTTGTATATTTCTTAAATCGACTCTCTTTCGTTTCAATACGTTAAATTGTTACTCCTACATAGATCCTTCTTTAGTCAATCTCGACTGTTTAACATTATTGTATAAAAATGCCCTCATTTTGGTTTGTGGGTTGCTCCGAGCTATAATCAATTAGTGTTTTTTCATTCCGTATATAATCAATTCAAAAGTACCATATTTTGTGTTTTTATTTTCTAAAATACCATCATAATTCTAAATTTCGAAAATACAACAATTATATGATTAAGTAAAGGTTCCTAAACTTTGTGTGAAATCTTAAGTCATCTAAGAGTCTTTTCTTATATATTTTTTTAACCTTTCTTATATATAGTTTATGATATGTTTCTATATATATATAGACCAAATCATCTTATAGAATTGTCTAATAGTAGTGACTAATTTGGTAAGCGACTAAACCGAATCAACAATTAGTGCTTTCGATATATCTACCAGTTAGACCATACTTTGTAAAGCTTGTGCACTCGACTTTCTTCATCTTTTTTCTCGTAACCTTCAGGTTGTGTTACATACACTAACTCCTTAAAATTTCCATGTAAAAATGCAGTTTTCACGTCCAGATGATGTATTTCCCAACCATTATTCGCAGCAAGAGCTGTAAGTAACCGTATAGTCTCCAACCGAGCTACCGGAGCAAACACTTCTTCATAGTCTATGCTTTGTTGTTGAACATAACCTTTTGCCACAAGTCTTACTTTGTATTTAGTCACCGAACCATCAGCTTTTCTTTTGATCTTGAATATCCATTTCACTCCTATGGGTTTGACCCCAATCGGGCAGTCAACAAGTTCCCATATCTTGTTTCTTTCAATAGAATCCAGTTCAACGTTCATTGCCTCTATCCATTCTCTTATGTCTTTAGCTTCATGAAAATTCTCTGGCTCACCATCGATCGTAAGTAAGAGTCTTTCTCCTTCTAGATCTGCAAATAACACATAATCTTCAAGATACTTAGGTTGTGTTATTGTACGACCAGACCTTCTTAATACATGTGGAGCTTCTTCTTCAACTTCAGTGGTGGTGTTTTCAGCTTCTTCTTCTTGGTTTGTTGCTTCTTGAATAGGATCTTGTGTTGGGGTTTTATTTATTTCAGTTAATGTTATTTAGCTGATTGATTAAAACACATTAAAGAGACATATTATCTAAGAGATGTGTTGATAGGAAAAGACACCACTTGGTTTGGAAAGACACATTCTTCCAACACATGTAGAGGTTCTAAAATGCATCTCTTGGTTAATATATATAGATATTGTGTGATGCATTTTTG